>VXBQ01014007.1:1137286-1260492 GCA_013400175.1 Phainopepla nitens
TTTCTTTCTCTTTCTTTCTTTCTTTCTTTCTTTCTTTCTTTCTTTCTTTCTTTCTTTCTTTCTTTCTTTCTTTCTTTCTTTCTTTTCCCTGTGTGGTTCACAGAGATGAAAAAAATGTATTGATCTTAGCAAGAGATCAATAGGCAGAGCCATTCACAATTAGACATTCTGCAGAAAATAACTTGAATCAAATTAACCTGGAGCACCTGCTGCAGTTTTACCAGGTAACCTTGCTCTCAAGCACCTTTTAAGTATGATAAATTATATTTTTGTGGTAAAAAGTGGTGCCTTGTGAATTGTTAAAGATACACTCACTAGGTTGCACTGTAATCCCCTTTGTAATCACCCATTAGTATATCTTTTATGCTTTGAGATTACAGGGTTTTATTTCAAAAAAATGGTGGTCATACTGTTTTTATTACTTTCACTTCTAAAGGTCATGCTACAGTTGTCAAAAATAAGCACAGATCTTGGTATTAATATTTTAAAACACGATGTCGGCAAGCCCATATTGTAACTCTCCCCATGGTAATTTAAGGTTGGGGAGCTTTACTGATTAAACCCTTCATTTTAATTTTCAACATTTGCATTTAAAAGGTAGCTCCTTTGACTGGTAATAAATGAGGCATTGGTTATATTTAATAACTCCTATGCATTGTGGTGTCACAGCAGACCCACAAGATCCTACATGCTGTCACATTTAGGATGATAGATTTTATAAAACTGTGTTGCATAAAGATGAACCCTTTTGTGCTACCTTGCAAGGTTGCCATGGTGACAGAGCACTGCTTCATGGGAATTTCACTTTTCTGGCAATGTTAGATACTGAACCCAAAGCTGCTTCTTTAGATCGTTCTTAAATCTCACTCTTAATACGATATCATTTTGTAGAGGCTTATAATTCATCTTTTGTATCTTTATCTACTCAGAAATATCTTCTATAATGCTGTCATGGGTAAAGTACTAAACATTGACTTACCAAATGATGAGCAGAGTAGACACTCAAAAGATTTTGGGGTTTCATGTTCCATCCTATTGCTCCATTTTATAAATATTTAGGATATGTTTTGCAATTCCATACTTTCTCTGAACTATAGAAAGAAAGATCTCAGACCTCTAGCTATGGAAATATTTCTATCATGGGAAAACATTACAGATTATGTGCTGTAGACAGATAAACCCTAGCTTTCTTTCTTTAAAGTTTTTTTGTTAGCAAAATGAATTTAAATCTTATATATATGGAAGATGGTTACAAATTGGTTTTAGGTCTGCAAATAAAGCCACATTTTTTGTGGAGTTTTTGTACATTTCTCTGTAACAGGTGATGCATTATTATCATCCTGTATATGTAAGAAGTCATATGAGAACTTCACTTGATCAGACATTCATAAACCAATGATTTTCTTTACCTTTACAAATACAAATGACTGCCATGGAAATCCTTATTCCCTGGCCTAAGCCCCTATTTCTGAATGCTTGGCTGTAGATTGTTCACGGTGCTGAATCAGCCAGAACTACAATGTTCTCAAGATACAGCCAACTCTTTGGCATATGGCAGAAAATATATACATGGATATAAGTTGTACCATTTGGTACCCAGTTGGAGCTCCCTAGCTATGCTAATGAAATTCATGCAACAGGAATATTTTTCTGGTGGAAGGATCTCTTGCTGTTTTCAGATGAAAACTGATAAAATAGAGTACTTTTCCAAGGAAAGTGTTAGAAATTGTTCTGCGTGTTCTCCTGCCCCATTCATATGGAATGTTCCCCCAGAGTGCTGCAGCATTTGTTCAGAGCACCTAGGGGAGAGCCTGGCAAACATCTCACAAGTCACTGAGCCAACTGAGAACGAGTGCTGGAAGATGTGAGAGCCTGTTCCTGCGTGGGGAAGGATGGCACTGTGCTCTCTGCTAATTAAACAGGCTTTCCTTTCCCTCTTGCTCCCATTTGAAGTGGTCTTGGAATAAAAGAGGTTGAAAAGTCCGGAAAAGGGAAGCCTCCGGGAAAATGGAATGAAATGAGGGAAGACCTTTTTTTCGCCCCAACTTGCAAAATTTTAAATATCTTCCATCCCTTATTAGTGTGTAAACCCATCTACTAACTGTTCTGCTGCTAGTGAAATCCTGCATTGCCTGTAAACTTACATGCTGTCCTCATTTTCCTAAACTTGGCAATGGTAAGATTTACATGGACCTTTTGTGCTTGATGTCTTTCCCCCTCAAACTAAGTAGTAGCATTTCAAATGTTTCCATCACGTTGCTCACATGAAGAACCAAAAGCTGTTCAGCAGGCAGCTTGCTCAATTTTTTTTTTTTTTGTGGTGTAATCTTCTTATCACTGAGTAGAGCTTGTGTACAAAGAGCAAGAACTTTTAAAAATGTTTCTTTGCTTGAGTGGGAAACTTCTTGTTTTGTTATTTTGCTTAAAAGCTACTAGATGCCAGAATGTGCTCTGAGATCACCACAGATTCAAATAATTTTCCTGTTCCACAAATAATAGGAATTGTTCTTAATAATATTTTAAGAAACAATTTTAAACTAAAATTTTAGAAGTATCTTTTATGGAGTATATGAAGCTAGCAATACTTTTGTTTTATATTTTGTTAATGACTTAAGCTTCAGCATTTTTCTTCAGACTATCACTGTCTTTAAAAATGTAATATGATTTCAGTAAATTGTCTGTAAAATGTGCAATTAATAGTAGATTCCATTACTATAATTAAAATCACTGCATTCTTGATAGGTAGGGAGACAAACTGGTAAGGAAGGCTTCAAAAAATTCTACCATTCCAGTTACTCTGCTTATTCTAAATTATCATGGTAATTCCCCACTCTCTGTAAATAAAGATCTATAGAAAACCTCATGTCTTCAAATACCTGTTCATCAAGAGACATCTTAGTCCTTCTGACATCTCCTAAAATATTGTTAACATCTTTTTCTCTTAAAGAGGGAATACTCCCCGGTTCAATATGTTCAACATGCACAATGCATGTGACTTTTTCAATCAACTGCAGCAGATAAAAGAAGATCTGAAGACTCAGATCCTGATTCTTCTCCATCATAATATAAATTCAGGCAATGTTTGGAATAACAAGCCATACATCGTGATCAGAAAATCTTCTGTTGCTATTAGCGCCTCACTTCTGTCTGATAAAGAATGCTTTTAAAGGGAAATGTACGGTACTGCAAACCAGAGGGAGAGACAGAAATTCTTTTTAATGACTAGCAATTCTTACTGTCCTAAATTATTCCCAACTGATTGTTTTAACAGAAGCACTTTTTTTTTTTTTCACATACATGAACAGCAGAAAGATCACTTTCACTTCAGATACAAGCTGTATCCAGGAGCCCTGCAGTATTATTGCAAATAAAGTGCAGTGACCCCTAGTACGCAAAAGGTGAAATACTCTGATAACACTCACATTTGTGTATATTTACTGCACTGACTTGCTTCTGTGCAAGCTCCCTCTTTCATCCCTCCCTGTAATAAGGAAGTCATACTCTGCAAAAAAAAAAGATTAATTTCTTCACCCTCTGCCTGATGAGGTACATACCAATTTCTTTCAAAAAATTAACTTTTTTTTTTTTACAAGCTGATTTTTCACTTTGAACATGCTGACAGGCATCATGTGGCAGGAATGTAGCAGGATGCTGCTGGATATTTCTCATGAGCAACACTAAATTGTAGGACAATTTGAGTGCTCTTCAAGAACTCTGTACTACTGATGTATTTATTTATTCAAATACAATTTTAATAAATAAATGCAATAAAATAAATACAATTTGCCTCAGTGTAGCTTCAGAAACTCACATGAACAGCATCATGTCTGAAGCTTGTGTAGGGAAGGAAAAAGGCAAGAATCAAAGATAAGATTTGGATAGTTTCTTCCATAAATTAATGTTATCTTCCTGCACATATCTGAACAGGGATCAGTAGTAAAGCAAACCAACACCTCCCAGGAGAGAGAGCTGTGTCCTCTCTCTCTCATATAACCTTAAAATAAGAACTAAACAATCAAGTTGAGTTAGACAGGAGATACATTTATTTTGTAGCAAATTTGTCTGAAATACATTTATTTTATCGTACATTCCTCAGTTTTGACTTCAAATGATGTTTGACATATATTGTTCATTCATTGATAAGGTGCTCTGAAGAGTGATTCTACATTAATGTGTTAGAAAAGCTAATAAAGTACTGCTCACAATATTTCTATTTTTTAAATGGGAATGGATACTTATATATTCAGTGCAAAAAAGAAGTAAAAAATAACAACCCTTTAAAAATAGAGTCATCTTAATAGTAATTAAAAAAGCTCAATGAACCAGATTTCTAAGTTGATGGTTTTGGGTTTTTTTTCAAAAAATCTGTTAGTTATGAAAAACCTCTCCATCTTAGCAGTGTACACTAGTTAAGGATCTAATCTTTTTTCACTGTTTCCATGGTTAACATGTGTGCTCCAGACAGCCAGACTAAGGGTTAGCATGCTCAGCTTTTGCCGCAAATTGCATTATAAGAACTTTGCCATTTTCATTAGTGTTGTATTTATTTATTTAAATGTAGCCCTTAGAGCGGAACAAAGAACCTCAAAGGAGCGCTCTGAACTAGAAGTTTTGTCTTGTGTAGACAAGACATAGATGTTTCTTTGGTTTCTGTCATCTAAGTTTGTTTTTTATTTGGTTGGTTCCTTGTTAATGAGTGTTTGAACAAAGATATGATGCAAAGATATGAACGCTGCAGAGAACCAGTTCTTATGATATGACTTTGAGTATTATTTAAATTAGGAAAGTTCTCTGAGTGGTTTTGGAGGTGATAAGATGTAGGCCGAGGAAAGCAACTCAAAGGTTGTTTACTAGGTAAAATACTGACTTCAGAGGTCATTTTTTACCTTTAGGAATCAGCATATCTATAAGAGAACAATAAAATTTAAAAATATTTAAATTTGCTTTTGTGATCAAAATATAATTCCTCCTCTATAGGAATAGCTGGAGTTTAAAAACTTAATTTTTTTTCTTTTTTTTTAATCCCATACAAACTGGGTTTTCAGAACTTGCTGTGAAGTGGCACATTTTGTCGATGTTGGCTATTACTGAAATAGTGCTGATGTGAGATTCATTGAATCAGAATCCAAAAAGGACACACGGCTACAAATCTGGATGCAATCTGGAGCCTTCTTGGGCCACATGCTCAGCCTGAGCATCACATGTGTCGCAGGGACTTACCTCATCATACTGCCTTGTAGAATTGGCTTCTGCGTTTGTAAAACGCACCCTGGCCAGAGGCATTTGATAGTACACTTCTAAATGCAGTACAGTACAAAGCATGTTAGGCTTTTTCTATAAGTACATGGCTTTTTTTTCTGGGAGGCTCTGATTGGAGTTTAGAAATAAAAGTGTGTGTGCTGTAGAGAATCACCTAAATATGTGTAGGAAAGAAAGGGACTCTTGAGAAGTCCTTGAAAGTGTATGCAAACCTTACTCATTTGGGCTTCGTGTAAGGGTTTCTGAGATCATAAACCAGAACGTGCAGTGGGAAACAGAGAGTTATGTTCTAACCCAGTTTAACACTGACCCACATTCAACAGCAGTGACAAATGAAAGGATGGATGATTCTTAAACAGTTTCATTAATTTAGCCCTTCAGGGAAGAAACACAACTTCCTAACTCCATATTCATTCCTCCCCCTCAAAAGATATTTATTTGCTTTTGTTATGACAATTTACCTGTGTTATTTTCTGAACTATTTATTTTAATTTTAATAATTAATACAACTTATATAATTATATAACTATTTCAGCTCTCTACAAGTACCTAAAATGAGGTTGTAGAGAGGAGGGGTTTGGTCCCTTGTACCAAGTAAAAAGCAATGGGACAACACGAAATGGCCTCAAGTTGTGCCAGGGGAGATTTAGATATGATATGAGGGAAAATTTCTTCATGGGAAGGGTTGTGAAGCACTGGAATAGGCTGCCCAGGGAGGGATTCAGTCACCATCTCTGAGGCATTTAGGAGTCGTGTAGGTGGGGCACTTAGGGAAATGGTTTAGTGGTGGGTTAGTAGTTGGACTGGAGGATCTTAAAAGTCTTTTCCAGCCTAAATGTTTCTGGGATTTGAAGAACTTTTATACTTAATATACTGCTGTATATTCATTTCTATTTAATTACTATTCATAATAACCAGTGGAATGTAAACATTACAAGTACCCAATCACTGTCTTTGTGAATATTAGATCTATACCTTCCTTTTCACAGTGGAAAAAGTGTATAAACCTTCTGACAGTCATCTGAAAATGTGAGAGATGATGTGAGAACAGTCTTATTTCCAGAGTAAGAAATCTTCTTTCTAGGCTTTAAATAGATGTGTGTGCTGTAATATATTTAGGATACTGTTGGACTGAGTTTGTATTGATAGAAAACAAAGACAAGTGCTGTAGGTAAATGTGACCCTGCTTCTCATTTTGTGACAATCAAGACTTTCCACGTAACTACAACCAGTTTTCAAGTATCCTCTGCAGATGCATTGAACTTGTTTTCCAGTTTCTCCTTATTTCCCAACTTGTTCACCCTGAGAACCAGAGCAAAGGCCTTCTCTTGCTCCTTCTCTCCATCTCAAATCAAGCTGAAGCATGAAAGGCCAGAACATGAATAAAAAAGCACCCAGTTTTCCACTATCTTTATGGCCCTGAATAATTATTCCAATGTATGTTATAATTATGACTAGCTACAAAAATAGAGAGTAATACAATGCTATTTTTTCCTAGTGCTGAAAATGCACTGAGGTCACTATGCATTCTTTTAAGGAAAGGTCTCTGTTACTTTTTCACTACCTGGAAGAGAGTTGTGATAATTCCATGGAATCACAGAGTGCTTGGATTAGAAGGAATCTTAAAGATGAATTAGTTCTGTCCTTTAGCCATGGGCAGGGACACCTTTCACTAGACCAGCTTGCTCAGAGCCCCATCCAACCTGGCTTTGAACACTTCCAAGAATGGGGCATCCACAGCTTCTCTGGGTAACCTGTGCCAGTGCCTCACCACCCTCACAGTAAAAAATTTCTTCCTAATTTCTAATCTAAGCCTTTTTTGCTTGGCATTTTATGGATTTCTTGGCAGGTGTTTTAAGTGATTGCTGTTATAAAAAAAAAAAAAAAAGATCTTATGACTTGAAAAAGTTGCGTTGGCATCATAGATCTTTTACATTATGTCCTAAGGTGATGAACCAAATTGCAGACTCTTCCTTGTTACCTTAGCCAACAGATGCTACAGACAGCTGCAAAGCTACTTCTAATAGAAAGGATTTGAATTGACCATGACATCTGAGTATATTTTCTAACTTTATCTAAAGCACTGTTTGCATTAACATCTACCTTAGGAAAAAAAAAATCATAGCTTTTACATTATTTCTTAATATACATTTTGGATTTTAAAAGATAATTTTTCATTTCCAGTCTATGGACTAAATTACTATTTTGATGAAGCAATTCACAAATACTTTTATAGAACAGCTGGGATTTTTGGCATGTTCCCTACTGACAGTTCTTAAGAAATGTGTATTGCTACCCAAGATTTTACATCTTTTGAGGTCTTTTTAGGATCAGGCTGTTGCAGGCAGACAAGGTGTTGGTGTGGATTTTCACCCAATATTAAACTATTTTCTTTCTTTCCCTCTGGCACTTCAATATCACAATATTTTTTTTTAATAAATATATAGCCATCCTAATTTGAACTTTTGCTAAGACAGCTCTATATATAGTGTATGATATTATTTCAAGTCATGCATATTTTATTTATATCTTTCCTAACTTCAAGATCCATAGCCATATGTTTCAGCCATATATCAGCAGGGCTGAGCATCTGCTCTCTACAAAGTTGAAGTAGTTTCAGGGGAAGCTGCAAGTGATAAAACCCTTTTCAAATCCAAATTCACAGAATCACAGCACAGTTGGTACTCAAAGGGATATCTAGAGATCTAGTCGAACCCCTCCAGCCAAAGCACGTTCACCTACAGCAGCTTGCTGGGATCACTCCCAGCCAGTTTTGGAACATCTGAAAAGAAGACGACTTCACAACCTCTCTGGGCAGCTTGTTCCAGTGCTCTGCCACCCTCAAACTAAAGACATTTTTCCTCACAGTCAGATGGAACTCTCTGTGTTTAAGTTTGTGCCCATTGGCCTCTGTTCTGTCACTGGGCACCAGTGAAAATACTCTGGCCCCATCCTATAGACACCTACCCTAAGGGGTTTGTGAGCACTGATAAAATCCTGTCCCAGTCTTCTACAGCCTAAACAGACCCAGACCCCTCATCTTTTCCTCCACTCCTCTTGCCATTTTCACAGCCCCCTGCTGGACCATCCCCAGTAATTCCATGTCTTTCTTGCACTGGGGAGCCCAGAATTGGACACAGTGCTCCAGATGTACTGTCACCAGCTCAGAGTAGGGTCAGGATCACTTCCCTTGACCTGCCTAGCCACATCCTTCACGCACAGGATTTGTCCATCTTATTTCCTTGCTCAAAATTTCCGTGTGAGCTAGCAGGAATAGCAATGAATCTCATCCCAGACATGGAACTACACTTTAAAAAGCAATTTAGAAATAATGCACTAGTCCAGGCACAAGTAAGCTGGAGCTACATGCTTCTGTCTCACACAGCCATTCAGATGTCACTTACAGTCTAAATCATTTCAGGTCTATGTGGCTGCATCTTAGTTGTAAAGCTGTACCCAAAACATTAGTGTGAGTTATTATCACAATAATCATTATTATGAAAGGAAAAGGGTGGAGCTTATTGGAACCAGGTAAAGAAGCATTAGTGCTCTATTAGCCCCTCAGCTAGGGTACCTAAGGATCCCAGACTAGGATTTGGCTACAGTGGGGAGGAAGAAATAGGTGTGACTGCCTCCAGCACACAAGTGTGTGGAGAGCTCCAGAACCAGACAGAAAGCTGAAATTCCATTCAGGATAACTCTAAGTAAGAATGAAATTGTGAAGAAAAATAATTCTTTAGGATGTCATAGTCCCTATTCAACTGCTGGGACAGTGCAGTTAAGTACTCCCACCTGGATTTGCCATCCTGTGACAGAGATGGCTTTTGCAGATATAAACCAGGCAGTTTCTATCAAATTTGGTTCTGTCTTAATGTAAACCTTTCCCCTCTAGGCCTGTATTTGACTGCATGTATGTTTACTTTTATTTGCTTCAATGGTTTGTGGGAAATCAATGTATTCCTCAGCTTTTTTTTCACTCAAGATAAAGGTCTGTTCTGAAGAAAAGCCTGTACATCAGGGTTAATATTTACCTCATTTACTAAACTTTGGGGCCCTTTGGAGCCACACTCTCTCAGGAAAAGTATTGCCAGTTCAGCATCATTTTTTCATATCCTGTTATAAATCTTTGATGTTCAGTTCTGGAGAGAGAGAAAGGATGGAAATAATTTAAAATTACACACTGCATTGTATTCTTCAAAAATACTGGCTTCTGCAAAAGCAGAATTCAAACAACACAGGAGATATGACCCCCATGGTACAGATGATGTGTTAAAGGAAAAGTGCTCATTGTGTGAATCAGGTACTGTTGAGATTATACAGTTAAGGAGCTTTTTCTTTTTAGGCCTTCAGAACATTGTGAAGCTCTCTTAATGCATTCCAAAATGTGAATTTGGCCACCTTCTGTAATTCCTCCAAGCTTTTTTCCTACCACATTTTGCTACACATGAGCCTACCTGTGTATTGCATGCACAAAGACCTCTCTATTTGGATGTTGTTTTTTTTGATGTCCATTATCTAACCCAAATGGTTCCAAGACCTGGCTCTTTGCTAAGAAAACAGAATTCGATTTTGATTCTAGGTGAGACTGAAACCCCAGAGATTTCAAAATGATTTCTGAGCTCTTCATTATAGTCCTTTGTCTACTGAGGTCTGGGTTTGGGTTTCCAGCTTTGTTCTTTAGAGTAGTGGAAGCTGAGATTGTTATACACCGCATCTCCTAAATGGGAACTATTTCCTCAGCTTCATTTCCCACTTATCTAAAATACACATGTATTGCGTGAAAAAAAACAAAACAACAAAAATGGAAACTATCTAGCTCCTTATCTGAAACATTTTTCCAAATGGAATTTGGAACGTAAAGAAGTTGGCCACTACAGGACATTAAATAATTGGGATCACCACCAGTTAAAGTATCATTGATTGCATCATTGATTGCCCAAAATTAGTATATTGCTACTCCTTGTCACAAAAAGATTTCTTTAATCCAGTGAGTCCAATGTCTTGATGTAAATTAAATGGCTTATAATTCAAGAATAAAGTAAATATTAAAGGTAATATAAAATTCTGGAAGATTTAATATTGGAACTGTTCACCAAATAAATCTGTTCCCACTTCTATGCTTTTTCCTGTGAATATTCAGAGAAATATCCTAATTTTTTTCACTGACAATGTTAGTAAACTTGACTCATAAGGGCTTTATAGAATTGTAATACTTTATCCTTTGCTGAAAATATTGTGGGCAGAAACAAATAGCGGATATTTGGGGAAGAGGAATGTGCAAAAATTATTTTATTTGCTTTAAGAGTCCTGTCCGATTGTTTTGAACGAGTTTCCCCTCTGATATAAGGGCTTCTTAGAGAGAGAATTTATTCCTTTCTAAAACTTACCTGATAAAGTGACTTTTAATAATTCATCTCCTTGCCTCACATAATTAAATGATATCTAATGTAAGCATTTAAACAGAAATTTGGATTGCAAAGTAAGTATAAGTAGCCATCACACAAAGCTGTTCATGTCTTTTTGCTCATTGGCATTTCCAACAGAGGCCCATGCCTAAAGACCTCCTGAAGATTTTACCAAGGGATCATTTGACTCTGCTTAAAAAATTGTCTGGGTAGTTTCTTATGGAAAAGATCAGAAACTTCCCAGGTATTATATCAGGATGGTAAGCAAAATATCGTGTAGATATACTGGCACAGTGCCCAGAAAAAACAGGCCTAGACTAAAAAACAAAAACAAAAAACAAAAACCCGAAAAAACACCAAATAAACAAACAACAAAAAACCCCCCTCTGCTTTTCTGGAGAAAAGCTTAGCTAGTTAGTTTAGACACAAGGAATCACTGATGCAGATAGTTCCTTTCCATTCTTGACTAGATAATTCACTTTCATCTCAAGGAGCAGATGGGAGATACATATATACCCTACATGTAGCACAGTTTGGAAAGGTTTTTAAAAAAATTATACTGGGGTGTTGTCAGCTACATTTTCCAAGACTAGAATTTCTGATTCCTGTTTATTTTACCTCTCATTTTGAGGATTTAATGTATGGCCAAAAGTTGATACCTTTAATCATCTTTCAGGTCACATGCAGACTTTTCTGATAGCTTAAAATCTGTTTTTTTCCTCCAGGTTAATAAATTTGGATGAACGTTCTTGAGTTTGCATCATGCATATGCCAAGTAATTCCAAAGGAAATCTTAAAAAAAACCCCATGCTTTATGTGAAAAATTTCACATTGACAATGAAGATGAAATTTTTATACCACTGCAGCAATTCTAAAGCACAAAATTTGTTCTGATCAATCATTAGTCAAGACTCACAGCACATATCTCTGAGATATGACAGTGAAGAAGAAATATGAAAAACAAAAAAATGTATAAAACTGGGATAGAATTAGTATTGAATCTTGCGTTCTACCAGTACCGGACATAGCCTGCTAACAGGAAAACCTGTATATCATCTATGAAATTATTGCTGAATTGGAATTATTTATTGATGAAAATTGTTCATGTCTGCTTTCAAAATCTTCAGAAGTTCTGACTATGGGAAAAGACAATTGCTGAAGTCAGTTTTATTCTGTGTTTCTGCTGAGGTCAGAGAGTAGTGAAGAGTGTCAGATAGCAAAACCAGAGCATAACAAAGGTTCTGCTCCCCATTTTTGAGATGAAAAATAGAAACTGCTTGTTTTTCTTCTCTTTAGTGGAGGTAATTATTCAGTGCAGATGCTCTGGTCACCTCTTGAACAATAATAAATCTTCCTCTATCCCTAGAGATGCATTTTTACTACCTCAGAAATCTTCCAATTGTAAATTCCAGCTGCAGTAAATCCTCAGTGTTTCCACATAAACTCATGAAATGCAGCTTTCCTGAACAGCACACAACTCGCTAACCTCTCCAATAATTTGTCCATTACAATTTCAGTAGGAATTATCTTCATATTGTGTTTTTACAGTGGCCAGAATATCTTAAAAAAGATGTTGAATTCTCATATTACAAAAATGAAAATTAGTTTATCAAACAGCTTTTATTTCCAATACTCTCTGTAATTTTTTGTGTGCTTTCTTCAAGCTTGTTTACAAATGTAGTAGATCAATGTTATTTTTTAGTTAAGTTGGTGTGAGAAATGATTACACAGATTACTCTCTCCATTATAAGATATTATCTATGTCTTCTTTTTTTCATCTCTCCGACCATAATTTCAGCCTTTTAACCTTGGAGTAGAAAATAAATGTTATAAATTATGTTCTTCAGACAGGAAGGTGTGACAATCTATAACTAGCTTTGGGCTTTTATTAATGGTCTCTTTCTTTAAACTCTGAGGACATGGTTCATTGAGAAAAGGCCAAATATTAGTCAAAGAGTTCTTTGAGGGACTTCATGTTTCTTGAAAACAAAGATGAAACTATGTTCTTTTTTTTGCAAACTGAGTAATAACTATGAAACAAGGGGAAAGAAGAATTAATTTTTTTTTTTTGAAAACAGAAAAATACTTGTCTTTAGTGAAGAAAAAAAATCAAGGCTACTTTGTTTCTTGAAAATGCTATAATATTCAGGTTGAGAGAGGAGTATAAATACCATAAGGACAAAGACTTCAGCTGCAGAACAGGCTGGTAACTTTATTTGATAATTATGGTTTCAGCTGGAGTCGCTGGGTCTGCACCAATGCACTCCAGCAAACTGCCAAGTCATAAATATATTACAGCTTTGTTGGCTTCCATTACAACTTCATTGACCTTTAGCTCAACAAAAATCTTTTTTTAACTAAGGCTTTCTCTACTTTTCAATTAGATATGTTTGTCAGTTTTCCCTTGATATGTGTCTGTGGCACTGCAAGTAGGTTTTCAATTTCTTTTAGAACAGAAGCAAAAACTCTCCCAGCTGAACAAATGGAAATAAATATTCAACTTAAAGAAATGTCAACTAGAGATGACTCTTGGCAGGAGACAATCAACCTTCATAAATGTGGTATCCCTCTCTTCCCTAAGTGAAAGTGAATGAGCCATAGTGGTCAATTATCTCTTCACAGTGACCAATTCATTGGTTGTTGACATTTAATTAGATGTACAAAGGAAAACCCATAGTAAAAATTATATAAACATCAATAATTAAATTCACTTGGTTCTAAAAACAAGACTTATTTGAATTTTAATGTTGGGCATTTTTTTCCTTTTTATGAAATCTTCCTGTACATTTCTATCAAGTTTCATCATTTCACAGCTACTTTGTCCCTCTCGCTAATCGACATTCTACAGCAGAAACTCACAGGGATTTTTTCCCCCATCTTTCCCATATTTCTTTCTAGTCTAAAAATTGCTAGGTAGAGAAAAAATGGAGGATTTGAGTTCTATAAAATAGTGTAACCTAAACCTTTTCTTGCCAAACATGAGAACCAAAAATCTCTATACAAACTGTTAGGTAGATATTAAATGGCTCTTTTAGACAGGTGAAGTTGGTTGATTTAAGTTTCAAACTGCAAATGAAAAGTGCATGTGTCTGTTAAACCTTATGTCTTAATCAATCTTAGTTACCTTAAATCTTATACTTGATATTTAGCAAATTGCTGACCTATATTATATTCACTTCAGTTGATGATGGATTTGTTTATAACCTTTATAAAATCCTGCAAAAATTTTATATAAAAGACTTGTTGACTTTACTGTTAGAGTGCTGGAACAATAACCATAGGTTAAAGGTCCTACTGAGACAGAAAAAACATACCATATTGTCCTAACCTGATTAATTTTTTGTGCTAGATCCTCACTTCAAAAGAATTTTTTTTATATATATAAATAATCATATATGAGGAAGTCCTGAAGTAATTATCTAGCCAAGTGGTAAATATATCAGAAATTAATTCGGTAATATTTTTGTATTATGCCAAGATTACCTGAAGTCCTGCAAGCAAAACTGGCTCATCTTTGCAAAGCTCAGTACACATTTTTTCTTAAGAAAATTGTCATTTCAAGATGAGAGGAAATGTACATCCAAAAAGGCATTTCCGTAAGCACCCTCTGCACTCACTGACTGAGGGAGGAGTTCTGGTAAAGTGGACCTTACTGCATCCTCCCACATAAAGCAGACAAAGTGCTGGAAGTATTTATAATTGATATTGTTATTGTTGTTGTTGTTATTATTATTATTATTATTATTANTTCTTTAAAAGCACAAGATCTTGATGCCAGTGTTATCACATAAGAAGTTCTGTTCTGCAGATCCAAACAAATGCATTATTATATTTCCCCATGCTGAATGTTAATTAATTTTCCTTAATGTTCTGAACACCTGAGCCAATCTGCTCTACAGTCCCACTGGGGAAACAGCACAGCTCGGAAGAGGCAATGGAAGGAGAAAAGCAACCTGTTTCTCCACTGATGTGGCATTGCAGCATCAGGCTTTTTTCCATCCTTTTAAAAGAGTAGGATCTAAATGCCTGTAATCTTCTCTTTCTTCATCTGAGTCATTTCTACCTAGAATGTATCTAGAGGCCTTCTGAAAATGGTTGAATCTCTTCTTGAAGCTGGAACTTTGAAAATGCACAAATAGACTCTGTAATCATTATAAACAATTTTTCATAATGGGGTACTGCAATGATCCTCGAAAGATGTGCATTATGCCTCTTTAAACACCATCCTTTTAGTTAGTATCACGATAACAATGTCACACGAATTAAAAATACAGATAAGTGAAATAATTTCTTATAAGAGGAATAGAGATGTATGATAAAATGGATGTTTCCAAAGCAAACTCTAGGGCAGGACTGATGTGTTCCAGGGACAGACTTGCCAATCAATAAGGATATGCACGGAAGAAATCTCAGTTATACCATAAACAGTAAAAAATGACAGGGGATGTGGTTAATTATTATAATGGCTTAGTGACTTGAATACTCTGGGGATGTGATTTCTCAATTAAATACACTCCTCAGGTTGCTGCATTGTCACTTTGAAATGTCACTGGTTTTAATCCAAGTAGTAATTACTCCAAGATAATACTTTGATCAGGAAGGTAATGCCTATACCCAGGGAGGTTCATCCCTTTCCACAACCTGCCCAGTTGTCCATCACATCTTTGGGAATTACTGTTGCTCTGTACTGTACCTGAGTCAGGAATCTGTAAAGTTTACCGTTCAGCAAGCTTAAATATTATATTACCCATTCAAGAAAAAAAAAAAGCTTTTAGCCAATATTCAGAGTTCATATAAACTTGACAGTCTTTTGTGAAATTAAATATGAAAATCCAAAGGATTATTTAAAAATATGTGTACAGCAACACATTTCAAAACCAACATTTTTTTAATTCATAAAACATCAAAATTAATATTGAAAAACTTACATGGGAATATTTTTTTAGAAAAAAAAATAAACACACCAGAAATACTGGTAATATTTCTACAGTAATCTTAGTAGAAAAACTGTTTTTCTCTTTAGATTATTATTTATATAAATACTCTGTACAGTCTGAAATTGAATATAGAATTTAAAAATAAATAGGAATTTTAAATGAGTACATTATTATTTTGAATATTAGCTAATTTTGAAGCTGTATCTTGTAGAAAATATTATCATCAACAGGGCTTTTTTGAAATTTTTTTCCATAACATGTATCAAATAAGTACACATTATTATGTCACTTAAGTGACCCAAGTGAAACCAAACTTTCCCATAGGACAGGAATCTGATTGTGTTCATCTCTGGTGAGGAGATCTTGCACTTTTTTCATACATTTGACAATACTCTCAGAACACCTTAGAGATTTCAAAATAGAATATTAAGTAGCAGGTTGAAAACAATTTTTTTGAGGTAAAATCTGTAACAAGCTATTTTTCTAGAAAGAAATGCAAGAAGATCATTTATGTAGAGCAAGGTATTTTGTAAAACACTATTTTTTTAACTCGATGATGTTCATGGTAGAGCATATAACTTCTAGCTAGACATGGATATTCCTCTCCAGTATCATGCTGACTGGACCAATCTGCAAAGTAAAAATTACATTTTTGTCTCGTTAATTCAGCTTACTAAGGAAATTAAGGGTTAATTATCTATTATGCTTTTGAAGATGAATTAAACAGGTATCAATTCAGGTACCACCTGTCTCACCTGAAGGTGAGTGACAAAATAATACTCAGTATTGGGTAAAAATGTTGTTGAAATTTGCTTGTGATTATTTTGTACTCTGATCATCTACTCATGATCAGAACATAGAGAATTACAAATCAGCCTAAAGATATGATTCTGAGTCTGAAGAGATGATTCTGAGTCTAAAGAGATGATTATGCCCTTGTGTTGGTGCAGCCTTATCCCCAGCACTGTGGGCAGTTCTGGGCCCCACAATTTAAGAAGGACCTGGAGGTCCTTGAATGCATCCAGAGGAGGGCAATAAAGCCCATGAAGGTTAATGGGCTCCAAGGAACGTCCTGTGAGCAGTGGGTAAGGACTTTGGACTTGCCCAGTTTGGAAAAAAGGAGGCTGAGGGACAACCTCATTGCCCTCAGCATATGCCTGGGGTGGGGAAGTGGGGAGGGAGGAGCTGAGCTCTTCTCCCTGGTATCCAGTGACAGGATGTCTGGGAATGCTTCAAAGCTGTGTCAGGGTAGGTTTAGAGTGGGCATTTCTTTATGGAAGGGTGGTCAAACACTGGAACAGGCTTTCTAGAGAGGTGCTCAGTGCTCCAAGTCTGTCGGTGCTTAAGAAGCATTTGGACTTTCATTGCCCTGGCATTGTACAGAAATGCAAATCAACATTTACATGTTGAGGTAACAACATGTTATGTGATGTTTTAACATCTGTAATCAGGTAAATTATTTTCTTGATTGAAAAAATGTTTTGTGTAGATTTAAGGTGAGTTTTGAGTACAAGGCAAGTAGTGCATTAGCTTGCTCTAATTGGGGAAACACGAACATGAGTTACATACATCTCATCAAGAGTCAGTTTGCATCCTCTGCTGGAAAATTAAATCCTGTGATGTTTGCATCAGATTGCATCACTTTATAGAGGTGAGATTATAGAGACCACACAGAAAAACTCCTGAAGCTATTAACAAAAAAGGTCATGATTGATTTTATGATTATCCTGTGGTTTTACTACTAATTTTCTTCAACATTTCTGTGACTATAAGGGAACAGCTGTTGAAAAAGCAGGATACAACATTACAGATAGTTGCTGTCCTGTGTAGATGATTTTATTTCATCAGAATTTACATCTTCAGCATAATAGAGTGAGTAAATTATATGTTAATTGAAAAAAGAGCACAACAATGTTGGCAACAGCATAGGAAACATAGAATCATCTATTCTGCCTTCTTCAACCCTGTTTCAAACGATGCTCTGATACCCTGTATCTTTACCTGGAGACAAAATTTTAGATGCTTAGCAGTCCGTCAATTCTTCTATTCTAGATGTCACACAGAATAACCAAGTCAGAGAGATGCTTAGTGGAAGAAAGACTCAGGAGCCGGTTCAGACAAATTGAAACAAAGTAAATATTTCACAGGTATCATGGCACTTTTAAAACTAATGCTGACAGAGCCAGAAACTTACCAGTTTGTCTGTCTGTCAAAGTCTAATGTTAAAATAATACCTACCTATGTACCTGGAATGGTTTCTGTGCTGGTACGGCCCTCAGATTATCATCCATTACTGATTTTTCAGGTAGGTGATGAAGTTCCAACAAGAAGTCCAAGAGTAATCAGTAGAGACTTTAGGGCCTTGGGGAATTAGCTAAAAACAGGAGTGCAAGGAGCATACCCCTCTATTCTTTCTTTTAGAAGGAATGATGAGGGAAAAACCAGCAAGAGCCAGCAGATCAAGATGTGGCTCTGAGCCTGGTGTCACCAGGAGAATTTTGGAGGTTTTGATGATGAATTAGTGTCTTTATATGAGAGCAGGTCTGCCCATGACAAACTGGCCCATTTGTCCCTAAGGGAGAAAAGGATCTTTGCAAAGGAATTAGTAGGGTTCATTGAAAGAGTTTTGAAATAAAAATTAGAAGGGGGAAAGGCTTAAAGCCAGGATCATAGAGATAAGCATTGGAACAGTATGCCTTGAGTGCTGGTGTACTGTGGAGGTCCCTCAGTTTCCTGTCTCAATAAAGTGAGGGGATGGAGATCCACATGGCAACAAAGACACAATGGTTATTGACATGCTAGAAACCATGGAAACACCTGAGAAAAGTCTTAGGGATTAAGGCTTCTCCCTCCTAAAAGGTGAGGGAATCAACAGCCCCAGTGAAGTGCGTCTCCACTGATGCTCACAATGTGGGCAAGAAAGAAGGAGGGGCTGGAAACCACTGCGCCACAGGAAAACTGTGGCACGGGTGGGTATCGTGGAAACATGGTGGGATGAGTCACTCAACTGGAGTGCTGCAATGGATGCTTATAAACCTTCACAAGGGATCAGCAGGGAGGGAAGGGAAGGCAGTGGGGTAGTGCTGAATGTTGGGAAGTGTCTCAATTGCTTCAACATGTTTAATGACAGAGACAATAAGGTAGAGCATTTATGGGTAAGAGTCCAGAGAAGGCAAACAAGATAGAGAATCCTGGTCTGTTACAGAACACCCAACAAGGCTCAAGAAGCAGATGAAATACTCCTTTTAGCAGCTGGGAGAGTGTCACAATTCCTAGCCCACATTCTCCTGGGGGACTTCAGCTTAGCAGGAAATACAATACAGGAGAAAGGAAAACGTCTATGTGATTAGATTTTTCCAACCTAAACAATTCTATGTTTCTATGATAGTACTACCTCAACTCCTTAGCCTTTTATTTTCTTTTACTCCTTCTATGCTGTAATGAGGTGCTCAGAAATCTGGTCTTTTCCCCTTGTTTTCTATCTCTTTGAGAAGTCCACACTGCTTTCTGTGTTTGCAGCTTTTTGCTAAAGTGGCTTTAATTCCTCTTCAGCATTCAATACACACACTTGCTGAACAAAGCAGTGAGTTCTTCAGTTTGTTTTGCATTTTTAAAAGACAGTTCACAGATTGCATACTATGGAGAAAGGCATTAAAGGAATCACAGAAAATAGGTTGATTTTTCACATGGTAACAGCACATCATCTGGAAGCAAATATAGCTTTCATATAATTGTTGGTTCCATTTATTCCTCTGAATGAAGCACTATCATTTAGGTGATGTTGACCAGCTAATGTTAATTACTATAATTGATCAGGATGTTTAAAAAATCTAAAAATGTCCTCTCCATGAATATATTTCGTGTATGCTTTTTTCACATTGTGTAATTACCATTAGTAGGTGCAAGCAGGCTCCTCAGAGTATGAACAAAGAAGCTATCTTAGAAAAATTTGCAAACAGATGAAATGTTTAAATAGGTGCAGACTGTTAGGAAAATCTGCACCCTGATTAACTACAGTTTTTTGCTGAAAAACCTCAGTTCTGAAGTGGTTAGAAATCAGAGACTGGGTCAGAACAGCAGAGACCTTGACAAGCCTCTGTCTCTGTTCTCGGGGGAAAACACATCTGGTACAAAGCATGGAACAGTGGCAGGTGCTTGCAAGGAGCCACAGCAGCAGACAGGTTTCTGTGCAGCAGGTGAGGGGACAGCTGGGCCTGACAAGTGTCCTAGCACCATTCCCAGTGAAAATGCAGGTGCTGCACCTCAGCTTCACAGAGTCAGGCATCTGCACTGCTTTCTGTGATGCATTGATGCACCTGAGGCTGGGTGTCTCTTACTTAAAGCCACCTCAGGCATATTTTTATTGCTTTCCAGCTGCTGCTGTGGTGGTTGTACAGCTGTGGAAAAGGAAAAGAGTAGAGGGAAAAGAGGAGGGGAAAGAGAGAGCAAGGGAGGGAAGGTAAGGAGAAGAGATATAAGGACAGAGAGAAGGAAAGCTTATTTCTTAATATCTTGATATCCATCTTACTGGTCTCCTCCTGGGAGACTGAAAACCAGCTAGAACAAGAACTTAAAGGACAGATGGCACAGCATAACTCTGCTGAAAATCTGTTCTTAATTCTCTGATTCAGCCGTTGCCCAATATGTGTTGTTCTGAGAAGTTGTAGACTGCAGTTTAACTTATAGTAATGACAACTATTGTATCAGGAACATGCATTTCCAGAAGGTTTTTGAAGAAAATGCAACCAATAGAGTTTTAAAATTAAGATGTAACCCCTGAGTACTCATTCATATTTTGGGCCACAAATAACTATATTAACATAGTGGATTTATAGTCAATTACTGTCATAGGTAAAAATCAGAGGATGATCTTCAAGATTCATATGTGCAAGCAAGCTGTCCTCAAAAGAAGTGAGATTTTTTTTTTTCAGACCTGGGAGGAACCTTTTGTGATATTTAGATCAAAACCTGCATATTCCCTAAACGATCTGAAGATTTTTCCTAAAAATGTTCTTCAGAGATGATGTCTCCAACTAAGGGAAAGGATGACTAGAAAAACATATTAACATTGAAAAAATAATAGGAGGTGATGTAGATGTCTAAAGTTAAGAAGAAAGATCTTTTCAGGGCTGGGCAGAGGCATTAGGCATACAATATTTTGCCTCATTAAAATGACAGACTTTTCTTGTCTATCTTTACTTAAAACTGTGACTCCAGTTCATTCAATTGAGTGGAAGACACAAAGTTGAGACCAAAGCAGGATGGTTTCTGCTAATGTGGCTGTCTTGATGTTATGTTTTTCATAATAGCTAAGAAGTAGAACAGCTTGTGTGGTAGCAAGCTCAAGCAAGTGCTGCAAACATGCTTTCTGTAATTGAATCTTATTAACTTTAGTTCATATTCGACATAATTAAGCAATTCTTTTTTGCAATGTTGTCATAGCAGTCGAAATCATCTATTTTTAATGAGTGTCAAAGCAAAATGAACCTAAAACTGTATTTATAATTTTTTGTTGTTGTTGTTATTGTTTCAGGTTTTTTCTTTCTTTTTTTTTTTTTTTTTAAAGAGGATTTATCTTGAGTAGAAAATATTAGTTTGAAGTAATGGTCTTTGTTTGACATGGTAGAATTCTTCCATAAAAAAATCCGAGTCAGACTGCTTTTCTATAAAGTCAAAATTTGCCTTTTACTCTCTCCATTTTCTGTCCTCCATCTCAGCCTTTTTTTTTAAATAATAATAATTCGAGCCATTAAATCTGTGGTAACAACTTGTAGCACCATTCTTAAGAATGGTCTTAGCTCTTAAGAGTTCATACCTCTAAAGCTGGTAATCATAGGATCAGTTAAATGCCTCAGCTTTGCATTAAAGGCATTAGGTGGCAAAAGCCACCTATTTCTCAATATTGATTTGTCAATAATTGAAATCTGTATGGCAACTTTTGACTAGTGGCGACCAGTCCCAGAAAGAAGAGTTTAGTTCACTATTAAGTACATAATAATGACATTACAGCATTTTTTTGATACTTGTGAACTCTGAACATAGGAGCCAGTTGAGATTTGGGGTAAATTTCTCATTGTGCCTTAGCAAAGGTTGAAAATCAACCTCCTTATGTAGACAGTGTAGAATAAATCTTGTGTGTGTCAGAGCTACTTTACAATCCTCTGGGAAACCCAGTGGCTGCTTTTCACTGAAGAATTGATTGGGTGCACTTCAGTACTTGTGAAACAGAACATCATAAAATTTCACTTACAAATCCATTTCATGCCTTAGCCATTCATTATTTATATGGAATGATACATATATATACATTAAACTGTAAACTCTATTTTAAAAATCTGCTTTGAGGTGGAGACTGGAAATTTGGAGTTTTGCCAATTCTTATCTCCGCTTCTTTTTTTGTTTGTTTTATTTTTTTCCCCTCAAAATAGTCAAGAAGGAGTTCAGCTGAAAATGTGGTGAGAAATTTTGAATATCTACATAAATTATTGTGAATGACATTTTTTGCTTTGATTTCTAAGTGAAGAGAGCTTGGCATGGGGGTGACATTGAGCTTAAAAATCTTTGCACTGAAACTTCTTTGACATAGTATCTGACCATATGGAAATGCTGGAATTTAACATGTTTTGCAGTGGCAGGCAGTTCTTCATTAATATGCCTACAGAGGAGCAGTGCATACTAAACATTCTAGCTTGCTGACAGGGCTATATTAATACAAAATAGAAGTCTCAAGTTAATTACAGTTTTGTGTCTGGAACAGACAAGGGTGTGAAATGGATCTTCTCAGATAGCCAAAGAAGAAACAATTTTCTCCTTTAAATATATGTTTAATCATTTAATCTTAATAAATGGACAGGCAGTGAATTTTAGATGGTCTGCTATACTTTAATTCTGTACAGTTTTTAGAACGTGTAATTGAGCTCTTGCCAATGTAGAAACTCGTTTTCCCTTTTTACAAGGCTGAGGTTTTTGAAAAGAATATGTAAAGACTTAAATTAGCAATAAAAAAAGTTGCAAAAGTTTCTACATGGAAAACTTTATCTCAAGAAAACCTTAGTAAATATCTTAACCTTTATTTTTTTTTTTAATTAGGAGGAAAAAAAATAAACCCACAAAAATTCAAATATAGAGATGGAAGAAAAGAGTAGGCAACCTTGCTGTAAAATCAGCAGTTATGTTGGCAGGAAGTTCTTGATTCTTTTTCCTTTTAATTATGGGATACATTTTCTCATTAGGCTTCTCTATTTAAAGCCAGCTATAATTGGCTTATGTATTAAAAATAACAGTGACAAATGCAGATTAGAATGCATGTTTGTATGGATGAGCACTTGAGAACTAAAGCTCTGGCAGAAAGTAACTCGAAGAAGCGAATAATTGAGCCCACTTTGTTACAGGTGAGGATGAAAAAACACTTCATTTCCACTCAGACAGAGTCTGAACAAAAATGCTCTCTCTGGCTAAGATATCTGGGTATTGCTGGTGTAAGAGTGGTGAGGAGAGAAGCTGTTTCCTTGAATTGCTTTACTGCTGGAAATGGCCACTGATTTTCAGGCTTTGATTCTAAGGGGAGTTGTGGGAGGCCAATGTGACACAATTGCCACGTGTGCAAGAACTGGAGGTTTGCCTGGGACAAGACATTTTGGTGACTTACTGAGAGGTTCTAGGAGGCTTTCAGGGTGCTCAGATCCTACTGGGTGTTGAGGAACACACCCAGTGCTGGCAGCTAGGTGAGACGAGTGGGAGCTGCAGGCTGGGTGATGGGTGATAAATGCTGGAGCCCCTGGCACAGGGTTATGAATTGGCACCAACCCTTTACACAAGGGCATGGGGACAGCAGCCAGGTGGCAGGACACTCAGAGACAGCAGGAGCTGTGCAGGAAGAGCCCTGGCTATGGCTTGCACATGCCGTGAGGGTACGAATGTCCAGGGTGTCCCCAAAAGGCTCCAGCTTGAGCTGTTTCTGTGTTACTGTGCCAGGATTAAACTACTTTCAGGATCCATTGTGGGACTGGTATAGGAAACCTTGTGTAAATGTGAGAGTGGGGTGTATGGGGAGCCAAGTGAACCTGGGGCTTTGCAGGAGCTGCCCATGGGGAAGGAGCTTTGGTCCTACCAGTAAAAGTCTCTAGTGGTGAGAATCTCGCAGCCAGAGTGGCTCCTGAATTCTCAGACAGGAGAGTTTCCGAATATCTCATTCCTTTCAATGTGGCTAAATATTAAATGTATAGAAATGGATTGAATATCTTTGTAACTTGGTCCATCTTTGTTAAATATAGATAGTGGTCAATGGGGGAGCAGCGACCTTTATTTAATAGAAGGAGCTGTTTGCATTCAGCCTCACAATAGCAGTCTGCTGGTATTGATTTGTTTATGTAAGTTACTATATTTGCATTGCTTTGCTGGGTTTATTGCAATGGTGTTTCCTTTGAGTGTGATGGATAGTACTAGTCGGAGTATTGTTGTAAAACCAATTATTCTCAATTTATTTCCTCTACAAAAATTGTTTTTCACTCATTCAACCACCCACATGGAACTCTTTGCCCAGGGAAAGAATTCACTGATTACCAAGTGATTAGCAATTTTTCCTTTAAAAAAAAAAAAAAAGAGTAAATGAGGATATACAGATGTTGCTTATACATCTCTTTATATGAAGACTGTCAAACCGCCAGATTTCTTTCAGAACTAAGGAAATATTTCAAGAAGCAACCATTGTGTTTTCCAGGAGCATCATTCACAAAGTCCAAGCACTTAGCAGCAATGTCTAGCTGGGCTCTCCTAATTCTCACACAGTCTGCAAACTCAATGTATAATTTGTATGCATAAAGGAACATACTCAATCACAACAATCTAAATCAGCAATGAGTCATAGTTAAAAGTATAATTGCAGTTTTGATTTTAGTATCAAAATATTCATAGTTTTTATTACGTGACAAGTGTCTGATGACAGCTATTTAGTTCATAAGTTGCCTCTGTGCAGAATAATGCTATATAGGTAGCCTTTTTTTTTTTTCCTTTTTGATCTAGGGAAAATAGGAGAATATTGATCATTTGGCCAATCGTGTTGTTAAATTTGCATTTCAAATCAATAAATTCACGTGTGTATGTACATTTGCTTGGTTTTTTTTTAATTGGTTTGCTTTTAGAATAGCAGAATTTTGCTGCACTTTATAAATCTTTATACTGGCTGTATGTCAGATAAGCATCAGCCGTTTTATAGAGCAGGTGCAGCTGTAGTGCAGGTATGGGAAGTAACAAAATCAGTGTAATGGGGTGAGTGGTTGCAATGTTTTATTCCATAAAAACACTCCTATTGGACACTGCTACAGAGGTACAGAATGTAAAACAAATATCAGCTTCAACCCCTTTAGCCCTAAGTGTATATTAACCACAGAAATATACTTTGATATTTTAAACCACAAATGAACTATTGCTGGCCACATTCTGTGTTTAATAACTGCATTGAGCTACAATTCAAAATCATTTCCTGATTGTTTGTGGGTGCCTTATATGATTTATCTTAACCCCACTTTTCAGGAACATACTGCAGGTCCTTGTCAAACCAACGAAGAACAAGGCAAGAAATGAGTACCTCTATAGAGAACTGTAAATTTTAACCCCAGTGTTGATTTTTCAGTCAGTGCTCTGTGTGTGTGTTTGTAACTTTTACAAAAACTGAATTAGATCCTGTATTCTTTTCTCTACTCCATAGCCTTGGATTCTTTAAATATGGCCAACACAGGATTGTCCTAAAAGGTTCTAAACATGTGGAAAGCACACAGAGCTGGCTTTTAATCTGCTTCTACACTAGGTGATAGCAGGAAACTACATTTTCAGGCAACCTCAATTAATGTATAAAATTTCACACAATATGTTGAAATAAACAGTCAGAAGGACAGAAGAAATGAGTGAATGAAAGATGAATGATTTGGCTGGCCAGATCTCTAAATATGGAAAAGTTCACATGAGAAATACTGTAAATCAAAGAGAAGAGGTAAGCAGTGGAACCAGAACGGTAAATTAAACTTATCTTTCTGGCACCACACAGACTTCAGATATTATTTTCATTAATTGCACAGCCTTGAATCCAACCATCAAACTCCTGAACTTCTATAATTGGTGATGCTCTGAAGAGGTCTAATGAACTGGGGCTAAGACTTGGTGCTGTGTTTTTGCAATGTACAGCGGAGTAACCACATAATTGTTTTAATTTTATGGAACTAGTGACTTGAAATCCTAAATACTTCATGGAAACTTGTGATTTATTTATCTGCAAATGCGTAGCTGTAGCAAACCAAAAAAAGTGCTGATGAAAACAGAGCTGTACTCTAACAGAGACCAATTAGAATGACCAGTTAAATATTTCCAGGCCAAGGGGTTCATTTCAGTTGCATTTCATGTGCCAGGTTTGTTGACCAGTTTTGTCTTTTTCAATTCTGTTAAAGTATCAGTCCCCTCATTTTAAATTCATTATAGATAGCTATATTTTCCTTTTTCATGGAGTTTACTTACATTTTCCAGAGAGGTTTCCATCAAACTGCATATTCAGTGGAATTAAATAGGTTTTTAGGACACTGGAAAACAAGCATCTGTAAAGAAGGTGTGAGTGGGTGTTTTTTGTTTTGTTTTGCTGTTAACTAGGATATGATTTGGCAGCCCAAAAATGAGATGCTAAGTCTGCTATAATGAGTAGCAGCCTTACCACACTGAATCCTTGCAATGTGTGACCTGGCCTACCCTCCAAGACCAGGGCAATGCATTGATCCCCAAGGTTCTCTGTCACCAAGAAGACAGACTCATCTGAAAAGGATAAAGGTTAGTTACAGCACTAATCACTGTGCAGTGGCAGGGAGGAGGGAATTGGGAATGCCACAATTTGCTATTCATAACACATATCCCTCTGCTTAATAAGTCTTGAATACAAACTTTACAAGCAAACCATGGTCTCCCCTTCAGCTGGCTGGCTTCCAGGGCCATTCTGTTGTACCTCAGAATGTGTATTTGTCAAGACACTAATTTAAAGATTTTCTGATTAGTTTTACAGAAGGAGTAGGTATGTTCTTTTGCTAGGTAGCAATTTTCCAGTGATACACATAGAAAATGTTAAGCTAAACCTGTAAAACCTCTAAAATTTATGTGGGCTCCTGCCCTATTAGACCAATGAAAGGATAAAAACTGATGTCTTTGGATCTGGGAAGTTTGTAGTTAGCTGAAAGTTAAAATGCTTGTGGTTCTAAGGTACCTTAATTAGAGAGTAAACCAAAAATTTGCATAAAGCTGTTTTGGAATCCTCATTGCTAACCAGCCATTTCTCCATAGAAGAAGAAGAAAAAAAAAAATATCTGTGAGTGTTTCTTCTTCTGTTCATAAGAGGAGACAACTGTAAGGTTTTTAAAATCTGAGGAGCTGAGCTGTGATGAAAACTGCCATTAGCACTTTCACACCTGATTGCAAACCACTGTGGTCAATACTGTTCTACTGACAAAGCAGTGTCAGCCTGTCAGGTTGGGATTTAACTCAGGCCTTTCAAAGCTGCTGTCCTAGAAGTGTGGAGAAGGTAAATGAGAACCACTGATTCTCTTTCGAGTTTTCTGGGTTTTTAATGAAAGATTTCTCATGCTACTGTAGCTGGTGTAGCTTGAGTGCTTCATCTTTTGCCACAATTCCTGCAAGCTTGAACAATTTCTGTATTTATGGAGGTGAGTTGCTTTCTGTATTTATCAGGTGCACTCACAGCTGCTAAGAGGAGTGCCAACTTGAGGCTGCAAAGTTTTATCACTCTGACTCTAAATAAAATCCATATTAAGACTATCAACTAATTTGTAGCTGCTCTGGCAATGACTTTTTTGGACATTGTTGATAGGAAGTAGAGTGAAGCAACCAAAGCTTAGTAAGATGGGGAAGCTTCACATCCCATGATATCTTGAGTCATGGTAATCTGCCAGAATTTGAATTAAAGCTCTTCACTCAAATATATTAATCTCTATTTTCAACAAAGGTAAAATTTTTAGGATAAGATGGGCTTTCTTCTCTCCAATTTCCACTGTCTCACAGCTTTATCCCTTTATTCTGGGTAAGATCCTGTCCATCAGTTCCCTTTGCCCCATTAAAAAATCAGTCTAATATACTGCTAGATCAGGATTTCTCTGTCTCTGGTTACTCATGTAATTTCTCTAAGTGCTTTGATGAAGTGAAGTCCTGAATTTTTAGGAATCAGCTGCTTCTCAGCGGCAGCATTGCCCTCTGGTGGACGCATGACTCCAGTGGGAGAAAAGGAAGAGAGAAAGAATAAGTCATGTGGATTGGCCCTTTTCTGTTTTTCTTTATTCCACCCAAATCTCTGTGAATTTAGAGGGCAGATAAAACACTAAAGACACATTGCAGAATTTATTGCCAAAATCTTGGAAAATTCAAGCTCACATGATAGTTCCACCAATTAATAATGATGTGAAATGTATGCCATTACTCACCACGGCATTAAGTGGAGCCTTGTGGTAGATGGAAACACTTTTAAGAAGTGTAAGAAACCTTCAGTACACAAGGAGTGTAAGTGCTATGAGCAAAGGACTTAGAAAGCATGTAAATAAATTGAGAATGAGGTGAAAAGACTTTCCAGAAGACAAAAAACTTTGCTGGCATCATTAAAATAATTCTATAATATGCTTAACTGAAACTTCCTATTTATAGTTGAGCTAGAAACTTTAGATTCTGAGCCCAAGTAACACTTAAGGGACATAATGAAGCTGGTCACAAAAAGAAATTAAAAATAAATCATGAAAAATGTAACAAAAAATATAGGACTGAAAGCTTTAGATATGGGATGTAGTTCTTTACGCAATTCAATAACTGAGCTGCAGATGAGGATGAGGATGGTCATGATGATAAGTCTCTGATGACTTCTTAAGTTTCCTGCAT
This sequence comes from Phainopepla nitens, assembly GCA_013400175.1. Lineage (NCBI taxonomy): Eukaryota > Metazoa > Chordata > Aves > Passeriformes > Bombycillidae > Phainopepla > Phainopepla nitens. The sequence goes on from VXBQ01014007.1 coordinate 1,165,797, forward strand.
ACATATCCAATTTAGATGAGAGTCCAGACCTTTGGCTGGGGTTTTGAGAGAAGTAGAGAGTGATCAAAAGGTCTTTGGAGCCCGACACCTACTTACAAAAGCTCTGTCGATTTAAGGCTGATAATTTTTCATAATACTTTATGCTTTTAGCTTCCCTCTGGTACTAACTTCAGTTACTTTCCATATGTATTTCTTCTTCCTGGCTGATAGTAGAAGAATATAATTGAATCCTGTTTTTTCATCAGCTTCTGGGTTACTGAGCAATATTCTGAGCTTAATATTTTGTACTGAGAATAACAACAAAACCATAAATACCGGGCAATATATATAGCCTATTTAAAGATTCCTCATTTTTGAGCCTTTCAGAAAACATTGTTTGCACACATGAGGCAGGTTTTAGTCCGTGGGCTTTCTTCAGACCACTTCTTTGGATCCCTCATTTTTATGTCAAGGAACTTTGTTGTTGATCATTTGTGATTCCATGAAGGAATGATATATTAAAAGCTGAGTCATCATTCTTTGATGTAAAAAAAAAAAAAATGAGGAGGATATCAAGGTATATGAAGGTATTAATTATTTAAAAGCTCTTTAATGGTCTTATTATATGTCTCTCCAGTGAGAGCATGTGATACTTTCATTCTGGAAAGAACTGTGGAACTATTTCAAAGTATGAAAACAAATGAGAGTCCACAGACACCATACATGATATCTCATTTTAAACATCTTAAAAATTATATGCTTCTTTTACATGCTAGAGGTTTAATGATGCAGTTTTTAAATAAAGAAAATGAGGAAAGTAAGCTGCAACTGGGAGAGATTTGAACGAAAATTTTCAGATGGTCTTTTGATGCCTTTGCATAAACTCAAGCTACAACAAGTACAATTAACAGATAAAAGTAATCTTTTTTTTTTTGCTTTTGCTGCTCTAATTCATTATTGTCTTAAAAAATGCAAATACTGAGAAGAAAGTATATCAATAGCAAGCTCATTATTGAAAAAAAAATATTTCTGTATCAGGAATAAGTAACTAGAAACATGATACTTCTACTAGAGAAGAAAATTCTAGGTTTGAATGCTGTATTTCTAGCTAAAATCTGAAAACATCTTTATGAAAATCACAGTGTCTGTGCTTTGGAGGCTTTTAGATGGTTTAGGTATGGAAAGTGATTACTATTTAAATGGAGGAGGAGATTATAGTCAGATAAATTCTCTTTAAATTTGAATGGAATGATCATAAGAAACAAAACTAAGTCTACTCTCATGTAACAGTTTTTGATGAAACAGTGTTGAAATATCAAATACCTAAACTGAATTTGGATCCCAGCACAAGCTGAAATTCCTATTGCTGCCTGATCTGTAGTTATGCAGAGATGATTCTGAGCACGTATAATAATAGACTTACAGCCCTAATGACAGCATTCACTGTCTTCCATGACACATTTTGTTCCCATTTGATTTTTTTTGTATTTTCCCCCTAATGATTGTGGGATGTTTTCAGATTTCTTTACAAATAGATTACCATTTTTTACCTGAGAGATACACTTTTTATTTAGAGTGCTTGGTTCTAAGTATATTTTTTTCTATCTCTCTCTTTTATAAGCCGTATTTGGAATAAAAAGCAGGAAAGCATTATCTCCTTATTTCTCACAGGAGATTAATTGGAGTTGGGAGCAGTTGCTTGAAAGTAAATTTTCAATGAAGCTTGTTTTTCAAAAATGCTTGTATTCATAAACCATCTGCCAGTTCCTCCTTAATTTACCAAAGCTTCCAGGACAATCTTGGCCTTTTATGGAAACAAAAGGAAAAAACAATGCTGAAAAGTTTTGATCTGAAATAAAAAATAATTGAAATAAAAACCTTCATGGTTCTCTCAACAATAAAAAAAAAAAATCTACAAAAATAGAACAGTGTTCAGGCAAAGTTTCTTTTTCCAATTTGACTATTTTTTCAAAGTCTATTTTAAATAGAAGTTTATCTACATGTTTCCAATTAGAGGAAAATTCTATCATGAATATATGGATTTTGGCCTGTGTCATGCTTATTTCTGGGGTTTTTTTTTTGTTCTCCTTACCATTGTTTTTTTCTGACCACTTGGCAGTTCAGTTTAGCTCTGATTATGGTTCCTGCTGGATGGAAAGCAGAAGGGAAGTTATTTAGTAGCGTGCAGCAAATTTTGGACAAGCCTCCTTATATAACTGCAAGTGATAGGAAGTGATCCTTTAAATTACCTCTCGTATATGCCAAGATAAATGAAAAGTATTCTGGAAAAATAATTATTTTAAAATAATTTAAAAAGGTTTTAATGGCATCACTTTAAATTTTTCAAAATTTCATATGAATTAATATAAACATATTAATAATATAAATTATATGTTTCTTCTTTCAGTTTAAGTAAATTTTACTGTCTTTGGTCTGTTCTGCCCATCCTCAACTTTCATGCCCCTTCAATCACTTTTAATCTGTGCACTTCTTTGTGAGCTGTTGTTTTCAATCTTGTAGAATACATCCCAAGAGAGCACTTCTATCAATGCATTATCCTTCCTGGATTATTGCTCTGTTCACTATTAATTCATGAGATTGATTCACCCCCCTCCTTGTAGAGAAATATTAACATGTAATTAAGATACAAATCCAAATGTGAGAGCATAATAACAGGAAAGCCATCTGAGGGAAACAGAATCACAGCAGTGACATGTTCTAGAAGAGGGCTGCAGCTGAAGATTAATTGGTGAGCATTCACAATGACAGCAGATAACTCATGTGTTGCATTGACAGAGAGAATGAAAGAGCTGGAATCTGCAGACTCTTTGTCAGAAATAAAGGAGATGGCTTCCTGCAGAGCAATTCCTAAATCTGCTTATGTTTAAAATATTTTTCATGTTGAAAATAATTTGCTAAATGCCATGCAAGGTCTGTGTAGTTCCACTGCAGTCGGATCAATTCCTGCTCCCTTGGCTCTTCTATGTCATTTATATTATCAATCAGCAGCTTTGAATTCAAACAAGAGCAAACTTTTATTAATATCACACTGGTGGAGCAGCAAATGTGTTAATAGCATTCTGAATTTGTGCTTTTGCTGCTCAAATCTTACAAGGTGTATGAACCACAGGACAACACTTCATTGATCTGGAGTTATTTTCTATGTTTATGTGCATGTGTGTGCATGTACTTTGCAGTAAAACTTCAAGTACTTTGGGGCACTAACCCTTTTACATTTACTAAAAGGAAGAAGATTTCATTTTTTTAATGCATTATTACACTGGTGAAAAACAGGTGAAGATTTTTAAGTGGAAATTTTTACAGGAGATGATTTGTGAAGAGAGGGACAAAGGTTTAACAGTAATACTTTGAAGTCATGTGTCTGAAAATGACTTAATCTTTGTTAAAGATTTTAATGGACTGCAAAGAGGTTCCGTGCAAAGTTACTTGTGCCGAGAATACCACAGGATCAAGAGCACAATTCCAGTAACACCTTCAGAAAGTGATATCAATAAATGAAAATGCACATACAATTAGGCACTAAAATATTCATAACATTTCAGCAATGGAAGTGTTATATTATAGGAAGGTAAGAAAAAAGCAGATAATGAGGCATTAATAGCTAAATCTTGCATAAAGTACATTTGAATTAGACAGACACAAAATGCAGCTCGTATACTGAGTATGAATTCTAAGCATCTAAAAATTCTCACAGAAAATATAGTTGAGACTAAACTTCAGATAGAAAAGTTTTAGGGGTTTAAGAAATTCAGAATGAAGTGGGGGGATTTTGCAGAATACAGAGTTAAAAACATATCCCAGATCCCATTGGTGTCGGGACAATTGAGTTTTGTCAGCCATTTAAGAAGGTTCTGCTGCACAAACAAGTGAAGAAAAGACATCAAAATTGCCTGCAAATAAGACATATGGGCAGCCTGGGCTTTAATGCTGAGTTGTTTTGATTTTTCCTTGCATGCAAAGATTAGGAGGTGTTTTTGGGAGAGGTCTCTCTCTTCCCTGAAACATCGCTGACTAACGATGGCTGGTATTTTCCACAATGAGATCTCTTGAATGTGAGAGATCAGTGTTTGGAATTGTATTTTCCAGCCAGTCTCCTCAAGAGTATATAATAGGAACATAAGCGATCCTCCTTCCCCAGCCCCATTCTTCACCCTCTGTGAAAGGATAAACTTTGCTAACTCTGAAATCCACCTTGCAGCGCCAGAGGGGTTATATCACTGCACATGGCAGGCTGCTGCAATGGTACAGTCATTCCAACCAAAATAATGAATGAATTACACAAGTTGCAAAGACACCTAGGAGCTGTGAATTTGGGCATGAAGTTCAGGCAGCCATTTGTAACCTTTTACAGTTCTATTTAATATGACAGAGCTCAGCACTGAATCAGAATCATGACGTCTTTGTCCTTCATGAAATACTCTGCTAATCTCTTTCAGATGGTACAGATGTGGAAAAGTCCTTCTCTCAATAATTTGAACTGTTATCAAAACATTACATGAATAATCTTGCCCTGAATTTTCATTAGGAACATCCTATAAAAGACTCAGTTTTGCAGTCCTTGGCTTTATAGTTTGCATGTCCTGAACAGTGAAATAATACTGAGAGCTGTGTATGAAAGAGTTCATGTCCTTCCTTCCTATCATGACATTCCAAATATGTTCACAAGTAGTCAGTGCAAAGTTAGACAAAATGCCAGTTTGGACTGGAGATTGTATTTATCTTTTGATGGATGGTGTAATTATACCAAAAATAATTAGGATTGGCTTGAAAAAGTGTGCACTGAGTTGGCCATTTTCAGCCATCCCTTTTACAATCATCCTGTCTGAACTAATAGAAAGTAAATAATGGTTAAAAGGTAATGAGAAGTAATGGACCTTAAACAGATTGACTGTTGATTGGGTACCACCAATTTGCAGCATTTGTTCTTCCTTCAGGGCCCTCGAGCTGTGCAGCTCCCTAGCAACAATGAAATCTGCTCTGAGATATTCTCATACAGAAAAAGCTGCACTTGCCAGCACAGTGTGGTGATAATCGAGCTGGCAACAGAGCTGAAATTGCTGTGCAACAAATACCCTTACATTCTGCAAGATGTTACGCTCTGCACTGTGCATGGCAGCCACGATTATAAAGCCTTGCCTCTCAAGAAAATACTTTCATACTTTAATTTGTTTTCCATATGCAGAAGTTGTTGGGATGGGGAGGGTGTGTGTGTGTTTATCTTACACTCACAGTGTCAGAACACTCTCAGTATTCTGGGGTGCTAATCTGCAATAATATCCAAAGCTATGTTTGGACAATCCAGATCTGGATGCCAGCTTCTTCAAAATATTTGTGTTGTGCTTCTTTGGTACGTTTGAATTTAGAGGAAGTTTTTCCCCCATGCCTTATTTTCTCATGTATATTATTTACTTACATCACAGGGTTGAATTAAGGGAGACAAAGGGTGATAGTTTCAGTGATAAAAATCTTAATTATTGTACTACTTTGCAAAGTGATTGTACCATAACATTCATGCAGTAGGAAAATAGGCAAATCTTGTCCTGTCTGGTCCACTGGCTTTAATAGCATTATGTCTTGGTCTGGTCATACAGGGAAATGGCATCAAAAGTGCAGCATTCCAGTCATCTGCTGAACTTCTGTCTATTGGAAATTACTAAGTACCTAACTAACCTAACCTACCTTGTTGAAGTCTTTTTTCAACACAGAACATCAAACCTTCAGTTAAATTTCCCTACAATGAACTTTACAATAAATTTCTCACATCTAATTTAAATATTAAAATAATTTACGAATGTTATAGATCTTTTGAGTATTTTTTTAGTTGAAATGAATACTAGGTTTCAGTTTTCAGACAGGAATGTTTTAACGCCCTATTGTGGACAATGTCTTAGCACATTAACATAAAATATTATTCTGATTTTTGTCAGAATATCTCTGTCTTTTAAATAATGCTTTCAAAATTCAGGGCTCTACTGTTGTCACTGTTATGCTCAAGAAAAATGTGTTACTGTATGGATGTTATATTTAAGGTTTTTTCTTTTTTTCTTCCTTTTAAGTGAGACAGGAATATCTCTGATTAAAAACTGCATACATGCCTGGTCTTGACAGCATTCACCCCTTTTTTGCCATTTGTATTTTTTCCTTAACAGATGTGATTGCAAGCCCCATAAATGTGCATGTTACTTTTGATTTCTTTTTGATTCACAAGCCTGGGATGCAGTCATTTATTTATCTGATAAATAGTGTGCCCTTAATGGATGCCTCGTAAAATCTCTGAACTGTTAACACAGATGTAATATTCTGAATTCCAGCTCCTTGTAATTGCCTGCTTGTCCAAAAGTAATCTTGAAAAGAAGAATATTGAATTAATTTGTTACGTGCTCATTAGCTAATTCCAGTTTTGAGCCTGGCAGTGTCAGGGAGCAGCATACAAAACACATGGAAAGCAAAGTGTGTGCGGGACATTGGCTTTATCTGTGACTGTACTCTTACCCCTTTTCCTCTCCCCCTTCCTCTGCCCCCAGAGATGGGCTGCAGTCTTTGAGGAGTGGGGTAAGGGCATTTCACTCAAATCCTGGCTTTGGGTTGGTAACTTAAAGTCCTCACCTGCTGTTAAAACTAAATTTTGGCAAAGTTTCTGGAGGCTAGTGCTCTTCCTTGACTTGGCTCCCTCAAGTGTGAGGGGCTTTCAGCACACAAAGGATGCAAAGAAACCTCCATGAGGCAGTGACGTGGCTTTGCCCTAGGTGTGAGTGCAAATGCAAACCCTGAAAAGGTGCAGTTTAAAGAAAATATTGTATAAAATTAACTGCCTTTGATTTGGCGTTAACTTTGCTTGCTATAGCTGCTGAGGTTGATGCCATTTAATCAAGGCAAGCAACTTTGAGTAGCCAAAGATGGATTTAAAGGGAGGTGGTGATTTTGGATATATCTGCCTCTGTGGAAGGTGAATGGGAGAGTGAAATCTGGTCTTTAATTTCTATTGAGTGGCTTTGAAACAAGCACTGTAGAGATGAATTTGTTTGGCACAGGCCTACTGTTCTTTTAACCTACCCTTGTGTGAAACAGGATAACTGCTTTTACAAAGTGTCAATTTTCCAAGTCTTTTGGAGCTCTGTCTTAATATTAATGTGTTTTGACAGAAAGGAAGCTTAAGATTTTGTTCTTTATGCCAGTTCTGCAAAACTAAAATCATGTCTGATAGTGAAGCTCTGAGTCAATGTGTTCAAATTTCTATTCTCCTGGAGAACAAAACTTGATATCTGTTTCATCTGCAATAAAAAGTATGCCAGGAGCCTGAACTGTAGCAGGACTGGGATTTTACATGTGCCAATTTTGGGGAATCTTGGACAGGTTTGAATTTATAAAGGCTTGATTTTGCACGTAAATGAATCTGGGTTTGGTTTAAAAAATGCCAAAATGCTGCTTTACTCAAGATCATTGCAACTTAATCTGTAAGAGGGTTAAGATATTGAGGCATTAAAATCTGAAAACTTAAACACTACTTCTCCTCCCTTCTAGAGAATTTCTTATTCTGTTATTAGCCTGTGAACTACATAATTATTTGAACTATCTGCATTTTTCTTTTTTTGAGGCAACCTAAAGGGTGTCTGTTGGAAGCTTTGAACTTTTAGTACTGGAAGCTCTTTTGGAGATCCATATTATTTTGGAAAAAAACAAAACAAAACATAAACAAACAAAAACTCCCCAAATCAGACACAGGAGAAAAAAAAAAAAAACCCAAACAAAAAACAAAACAAAACAAAAACAAACCTTAAAATTACCTTCTGATCTCAGAAGTTAAATATTGTTTTTGTAGGTTGTAAGGTGAAAGTTATGGGCAAATATTCCGTAGTAACAAGTGTCGTTTTTCAGTTTCTCTCCCTGGCTCCTCTTGTTCCCACAGCAGTCATAAAATCATTGGCTGTGGATAGTAGTATATGTGTATTGTCAAGAATTGGAGTAGATGTCTTTGTACCTCCCATTCCTCTCCTCAAGATGTAGCACAACGTGTGGGAACTTGCAGTACTACCTGATGATGAAACTTCAGGGATGACTAAGACAAAACACCAAGGAAATTATTCTGTATTCTCTCCTTTCCTGTGGTTCATCCCCAGTGCCTGCTTGACTAGAAGTAGCTTCATACCAGCTGTAACCAGCTCAGGAATAAACACATTTCAGCTGGGGAGGTGAAAAACAGTTTCTTTTATAGTGATTGGACTTAGAGATACATTATCTTTACCAGGTGTGAGGACACCAGTGGTTTTTCAGGAGGGTATCCGTTGTTTTATATATACAGTGCTGGGTGTGGCTGTGCATTAATTTAAGTGGAGTAACTGACCTAAGAAATAATGCTTGTGTGGTTTATGAGGTTTTTTTTCTGTCTGGTACCTATTCCTGGACAATTCCAGAAAGAGCATCAGTGCAGGTAAGCATGAAGTAAGACTGCTCCAGTGCATTTTAAGTGTTTGTGGCTTGTAGCTTCCTGAGTGACAAGTGGTATCTGGTTTTGATTGCTGTGTTTTTATTCCATTTAATTTTCTAATCAATCTTTGAAATAAGATGGCTCACTCACACCTTAAATGTGGACTATATGAAGAATTATCTCTTGCTTTGTCTTGCTTCTGCTTCATTCAAGGGCACTGTGGTTTGTATTGGGGAAAAATTGTGAACAATATGGGGTTGTTTGATCACTTTCACATTTTGAATGCGCCCTTATAACCTTGTGTAATGTCCTGCTGTGGTCAGCACTGTTTCAACTGAACAGTCCTAATCTATGAAATTCTTCCTTTTAAAAAAGTCTAATGGGTTTGGTTGTCCTTGTTACCTTCGTCCTCTCTCTTCTGATATGGATTGGTGGGAACATATGAGCAGCATGGATTTGTGCAGTGGCATTCTCTTGGTGCGATGGGATAGAAAGCAAGTCATGGTGACAAGGACTGCAAACAAGAAACTTGGTTTGCTCTGGTAGCAGTGTGAAACTGGGGCATTTTGTTGTCTATACCTTGAAAGCACTTAGATTCTAAATACTGGAGCTGGGCAGAGAGGAGAGATGTAGCACATGGATGAACAAGTGAGAACATGTCCCATTTGCACCACCCACTGACATTGATACAGTTTTTTAGGTTAGTTTGGAAACGCCCTGTTGTCTAGAATATCGATATCAGACCAGGGCTAGTTAATAAGCCTTTTTTCAGGCAAATTTGGGTGTGTCTGCTGGTAATACTTATCAGGATGTTATATAAAGAAGAAAGGAAAGGAATACAAAATTGGGGGAAAGCCCTGAAGATATTTGAAAAAGGTACTGTGTGAAAACTGAAGGATGTGGAGGCTCTGGAACATTTTATGAGTAGCTAGACTTGAAGGAGGCATTTAAAAACGTAAGTTATTGAATCACTGTTGCATTACAGTTCTACTGAATTATGTCAGAAATCCCTGGCAACAGTTCTCAAACTTAGTGAGACTTCTGTAGTCCTAGTGGTTCCAGAATTGATAATAGACTGCGAATATTTTGTGTTAAATTTTAATAGCCTTTGAATAAGAGGATTTTAATTGCAGGCCTGTATTTTGTATGAAAGTTTCAGTCAGCACGTGGAAGGAAGTAAAATCTGAAGTCAGTGGTTTGGAAGTTATTTTAGCAGATATGGGCTGCAAAAACACCTCTTGGTCCCCTAGTTTAAGCAGGAAAATAAATTGAATATATTTTTGGTTTGTTCTGTTGTTTTTGTTGTTTTGGGGTTTTTTTGTGGGTGGTTTTTTTTGGTTTTTTTTTTTGTGGTTTTTTTTTTTTTTTTTTTTTTTTTTTTTTTTGTTTAGAGGATATAGGATGAGGCTCCAGATTGATAAATGGAGCGTGTTTGCTGTTGGCTTACATTTAATAGACTTGTTTTCTGAATAAAATCAAACAAAAATTTCTGAGGGAGCAAATATAGAAATTTAAAAGCACGACTGTCTGGTCAGGCAAATTAAGCCATTCTTCAGCAACACATTCTTGCACAATGGTGATATGTTGAAGCAAATAGAGCAGCTCTTAATCCTGTATCGTTGCTAGGCTGAATTTCTGGATAAAAGGTTTTCACTTCTGTACAGATTGTTACCTTTTGTAAACACCTGAGGAATCAAATTCTGCTAATGTGGTATAAGAAGATTTTTGTTTTGCTTCACCTCCTATTTTATTCAGACTTACTCACATGTGACTGATCTGCTCTGCTCAGCATAGAGTGCAAATGGCCTTTGTGGGTTCTTTGATTGGAAAAGGCTTTCTTAGCTCGAGTTGTAATGTTACACTGATAGTGCAACTTGTGCAAAACGGTTGTGTTCTACTCAGCAAGCAAAACATATGAGTCAGCAGATAAATGCAGTTTGCAGTGACATAAACTGCCTCCTATGTGTTTTTAAATATGTATTTACAGTCCACTCTTATTAATGCTTTATAAATATATTAAGCTGGTATATTTATCCTGTCGATTAAACAGGATCTTGTTCTATATCAGCACGAAGTTATTTCCACAAAAAGTCATGTATTTAAACATGAAAAATCAACGATTGTTGAAGTACAATTTTAAATTTTCTTTCAAATAATTTTCTCTTTTTCCTCCTAATGCCTGCTCATTTTTGTAGCTGGAGTGCTATATCTGCTGGTTTTGGCACTATTCAATTTGGTGCTATTACTATAAAGTTGCATTATTCATAGCATATAGTAAACATAAAGATCATCTGAAAGTTCTGATAATGTGTATGTTTAGGATTTACGGTACCAAACATAACAATCATATCCCCCTGATTATTTTGTAATCCAGTGAGCAAATAATACCAGTCCAGCTTTCATGTCTTAGTGAGTCAAGCAGAAATAAAACTATTTTCACTGGTAAGGATGAAAATGCATGATTGTGGCCATTTCCCTAATGCAGATTTGTAATATATGCAGGCATAAATAGGAGCCCATCACTCTGCAGGAGTTGGTTGAGTCCAGACCCCTCATTAATTGGGCCATGCCACCATTCCCAGACAATGATGATAAATAGGTGGAGAGCAGAGCAGTCAGCGCTGCTGACCTTGCATCAGGAGCATATGGGTTCAGTGATGTAACCTCTTAAAATCTTTGACAAACTTCAGAGTGACCCAGTGGGTTGGATGCCTGTTTGGTCCCATGATGTGTTAGAGACAACCTTGGGGCAGGGTTTTCTGTTTAATTCAGAGGAATGTGCTTTGTGGTTCCTGGGGTCCTGTGTACAGGGATTACTGCAAGAAGTACCTGAAAAGCATCCCCCTGATCTGAAATACAGACTTTAAGATAGCTGGACCTGCCACTTCTACATTGCATGATGGGTTTTGGTGGCACAGGCACTATCGAGTAAACCTTCTAATGTGAGCAGACCTGTGTCCTATTAGGAAAATAGGATTCAGGTGTGGGGATGAAGAGTTACTAGTTTCAGAGCATTTTCTGGAATTGCTGTTGTTTTTAAAGTTAAACACATTTATTCTTGCTTTTGAGGTCTATGAATGCTTTCTTTAACTCTGCTAACTGAGACTACTGTACACAGTAGCTGTGCAGGGCAGATGTGTTAGAAATGTGTGTAGTTTTAATACCTTGAAATGGCCTGGTTTATTTTCATGTGAGACTGATATTGTCTGCTGTGAAAATTTACCTGTAGTCCTTTCAGTAATATGACGTTTATATAAAACCACTCTTTTTCTTTTATTTCCTACTTATTAATGAGCTCTTAAGGCAGTTAGTCTGATCTGTCTTACGTAGTTTTGTAAATAATGCAAAACCCAGCAAGATTTTAATGTTAAGCTTTTTAATGAACTTTGGTAATAATGTGCTCTAATATGAAGGACAAAACTGCAGAAATTTTGTTTGTTATACATTCTTGGCATCACTTATATTGATCAAAATTCTCCTTTTAATGACTATTATATTCAGTTTGTTATGTCCTTGATAAACCCATTTTAATTTTATTGTTACGTTTATTTGATTTGAAGCTTTTTGGCCCAGATGTCTTTGCACAACCTTCTGAATTGTGTCCAAGTTTTTAGTTGTGATTGGTGTTGCGAGCTAGTGCAGTGTCCTTTGTTTTTTAAATACTTCCTGTATGCATATATTTAGTCACTTGTCAAATCTTGAAAAAATGTACTCTCTCTATTTCCTCATTTGCTTGTAGCTGTAAAATTCAAGAGATTATACCCATGTGAAACTGAAGCAGGTTCATGTTGGGTTTACTGATCACAAAGGATCTATAACATTCTTTTTTCTGTACCTCTTGAATAGGTATAAGTTTTTAATATGCCATTAACAGGTGTTGATCGTTTAGTGGGAGCCTGACAATCTTTTTTTTTTTAATCTTTTGTTATTATTGCTGACTTTTATATGTAATCTTTTATGGTTTCTTTCATATAGAATTTAGCATCTGTGATATGCATTTATATACATGTCATTAGTATAGTACTATTATAATTAAAAACAATAGGGGAGGAAATGTGCTTCCCCAATTCTTGTAGTGTTAAGGTTTTGTTTAAAAATGAATGGTGGTTTATCTGAACTCTGTTTTAAAGTCGGATACCTCTCTTGGTAGATGTCAGTCCAGGTTAGCTTTTTATCATCAGGTTTTTTGCTCTGGAATGGAAACCCATAATCTGTGAGCCACGAGGCCTTGAACTATAGTGGAGTTAGGATTTTATAAATGTGCTAAACTATAATTATGTTAAGTAGTTTGTGCAATGAGTGGGGAAGAAGAGTAAAGATAAGGATTTAATGTCTAAAGGGCCAAGTAATAAGGTCATTAATTATGTAAATACAATGAACAAATTCATTCTTATTTCAATTTTCAAGCCGATTGTCTGAATAAGTGTGACACAATACACGATGTTGAGGTTTTAGGGACTACTGCTGGTGAGGAACATCAAATGTTGTTTTCAGCTAGTGACTGTAGAGGTGGCATTGGCTGTGGAAGTTCCAGCTGGAAACAAAGGGATAGGATGAGCTACTGACAGCTGCCCTGGTATCAGGCAAATAAGGCCCTGCCAGACACTCACTTAATTCCCGATTTAAGCACTTAATTGTTCTGTGGCTTACATTATTAACCATCTCCTGTCCCCCCAAATTGTAACATAATATGTAGTATCATATACTGAGCACAATAAAGTTTTTCTCATTTCACATAGAGCTTAAAGCACTGTATTAAGGAAATTGGATGGAACATGAAACATTTTGATGTTCCTTGGGGTTTGCATGTCACCTTTTCCACTGCTTAAATGAAACCAATGCCAGTTGAGCTACAAGTCTTGCACTAGATTTGTGGCAGAACTTTGCTCTTTGATTTATTCACTTTCATCAGAAGGAATCTGTGACTTAGTGACTGGACACATTGCATATGCTAAACTTGTCCTGAGATATTGAACATAGTGCTTAACACTTGGCCCAGATGTCAGTTAGGTCTGGATTTTTTCTTCCTTCTGAAGTTTGATCTTCTGAACCACTAAAAGGGATTTTCTCAAATATACATGCTGCTTCCAGTTGAAAACTCTTGGTTGTTGCAGTTATTTTTTATCCTGAATATCCCCTTTGACCAATTTAGTGAGCACTATAAGGTGTCTTGTGCGTATTTTCACATCAGCCCTCTGAAATAGTGACATTCACTCTCTTTGGGACTCTGAAGTCCAGAAAAACTCATTTCATTGAAACCTCTAAGATATTTGTTCAGGGGTTTTAATATCTTTGCCTGCAACTCAAATTTAGACGATCAAACTCTGCTCAACTGCCTCAAACCCTGCATATGTCAGAAGTCTCTGAGAGCTTGAATTTCTAATGCTCATGTTCCTTCTCTCCCTTATGTTGTGCTTCTGGTCCTAATCTGACTCACCTCAGATGCTGAAGTATTCACTAGTGCCAAGACTAAAAGTTGATAGGATTTCAAGATGTGGTTTCTTTCCTTCCTTGTCTGAAGGTGCCTGTTAACTTAGAGTGCAACATCCTTCCTGGGTCTCTTATATAAATTGCTTAATTGTAAGAAGGTTCACATAAAATATGACAGACATAGTCTCAAATTATACTGTTGCCATGGAGGACTTGAATTTAATTTCAGCTCCTCAGTGCTTCAGTGTGGAAATGTAGCAGCTTCAATAAAGAGGATTTGGAAAGCACCTCCAATGAAGAGCATAGGATTTTGGTTATTTAGGGGATAGGACAGCAATACTGCCAGTGAATGATTTCCAGTCAGCTGGGTTAGCTAAATTGGATTTTAAATCTGAATACTAAAAACTATTCTGTGGAAAGAAAAGGACCTTTTTGTTTTTCACATCATTATTCTTGCCAGCTAAACTATGAATCTGGATTTGTTCACTGTTTGTTTCTAGTTCCATATTTGGCAAACACAAAACTTAAAATACTTGGATATGTATCTCCTAGCCATGAAACAAAGAATAGATAAGGAATTGTTAGAGAATTATTAGAGAATCCAGAACTGAACCTTTAATCTCTTCTGATATTTTTGGTTGCAAGGGCACATAATGACAGGCTCAGGGAATATCATCTTTTTGTGCATTTAGAAAATTGTCATGCTGATAAAGAATTTATTGAATTGAAACTGTTTGTTCTCAACTTCTCTGAGCTCAAAACATTATCTGCTTAACCTAAAAAAGCCAAACTCTTGTGGTTATGAAATAATTAAACAGCCTTGAAAGCTATCTATTTGGACAATAATGTCCTTGTAGAAAATACCACCTTTTCATTCTGACTGTCATCCAAATAATTCAAAACCTAAGTGCAGTACATCAGCCATGACCACTTGGCATCTGTTTCACTAGAAATTGCTTATATAATTTGTTTTGCATCTTTATTTTTGTATTTTAGATTTTTGCTTCAACTGGGTATTTAAAAAAAAAACACATTTGTTTCACTAGGATACTTCTTTTTAATAGGATGGCAATCTAAGTTTGAAATTGTGATTTAGAATAACACCCTGACTCTCTCAAGCTCTGAGCTGTGTGTGCTCTGCAGTCTGTTCCTTCTTTATCAAGTGAGTACTGACACAAGGAGTATTTTTATAGGGGAAAATAGACAAAAATTAAACCATTTTTAGATGCAGATATATTGTGGACAGCTAATAGATGTTTGATATTTAATATCCAACTTTTTTTTTATTATTTACAATCATCTGTGGTGTGTATCTATTGTTAGATGATGGCAGATCTGCAGTACAACCACAAAATCTTCTCTCCTCTTAGTGTTTAATAAAGAATAAAATAGAACAGACCAAGCACAATTCTGCTCACCATATTTTGAAAACCAAGCACTGAAATGTGCTGTTTTAATATTAGGACAAATTCTGCAAGTCTGTTGATGATATTCTCTTTATTACAGAACCAAATTACTTAAAAAAGATGAAAAGTTGAAAAAGTTGCATTTTTATCTGTGTTCAAAAAGGAAGAAATTAAACGAAATCCTATATTTGCTCTCTGGCCCTCAAGAATTAGGAGGAACTACAGACTCTTCAATTGTTTTACTTGGTAAATGAACCCCTTTTGAGGTGTTGGTGTTCAAGCTCCTGTAAAATAAATTAAAAACTGAACACTTTGTTTAGCTGTCTTAATAGCATATTTGGAGTGGCTACTGGGACTCTTCCTTTTTAATCCAGATTAAAACCCTTGAACCTGTTTTGTAGTGTGGGGACATATTGATGTCTGGTCTAACACCAAAGACTAAGAGTCGTGTCCTATTTGAGCTTTGTAGTTTGGGGTAGCTCTATCAAATACAAAGCTTTGAATACACATTTTAAATATCAACATCAACTTCAGCCATTTGATGACTTTACAGTTCAAAACTAGAGTTTTCATTTGAGGCAGTCAAGAGAAGGTAGAGATCCATTTTAAAAATCATCTTTTTGATTCAATCAACTGTGTACTCTACAAACTTGTCTTGAAGGAAGCTACCAGACCCCAAAATCACATTCAGGCTGTGTGAAACATCAAGTGACACAGTTGCCTTCAGCACAGTGGTATTATGAAGTACCATAAATGCTGAACAAGCCCCATCATTGCTGCAGTCTTTCATGCTAACCCACCATTATGGTGTTCTGGTGTCTGTTTGTGTTCTAAGAAGCTTCAAGTATGATAATCTTTTGCTGTCTGTTTTAACCAGCCTGCTGCGGTGTGTAGCCAAACTGTGAAAAGTTAAATTGCAGTGAAATGGTCTTGTGTTGGTCTGAATACTTGTATGATATAGTTAGCAGGAATGAGGAGATAATTTCTTTTCTCGTGGGGAACAATATATCCTCTGATTTTGGTGTGGTTATTTGTGTAGCATCAAGGATTTCTTTATTTGTATGTAATTATATAAGTAAATATACTCCTTTCTACTATCTTTGGAGTAAGATCTAAAACTAAATCAGTCATACTGTCTAGGCAAAAACCTATATGGTTTCTTCTTTTTTTTTTATAGTTCAAGCATTTTTGGTTCCATGATGTAATTGTAGCTGACAGAAAGATCTAGTCTTAAAATGCTCAACCACATTTAAATTGTAAGAGTTAAAACAGGCTCTAAAGCAGCAAAAGTTTGCCTTAAAAATAAATAATAATCAGAATAAAAAAATAAGCTGAAAGGTTTGGTGTGTATGTGTAAGAGCTGCTCTTTGCTCCAGGCATTAGTTTCCTACCACATCTGGTCAAAAGTGTGTCTTTTTGAGGTTAGATTGTAAAATACTTGAAAGAGGTCAGATAAAGTTGTGTCTTCCTTGTGTAAAGCCAGTGGACTTGTTTTGGTTTAAACTGGTGTTACTGAATTTAGATTTTAGCCCAGAGCTTTACTGTAAAAAAACACCGGTGTTAAATTCATGCATCCGGAAAAAAAAAAACAAAACAACTTCCTTCAGGTTGACCCTTCCCCTGCTACTTCTAGTCAGATATGCTTATTTTTCTGTGACATTTAGGTGTGGAAATTTTCTCAAGAAATTAAGATGATGTGACAGATTACTGTATGCAGAAGAAAGAGGTGATGACATTTCTTACTTGACAGAGAGGAGCTCTATGGTGATGCAAGTTTTATTTTAATGTATATCTAGTTATGAAATGTGCTTTGTTTTATATTGATTATAAATTTGTGAATAGCTGATGTTGTATTAACATTGATGAAGAGCATGCCTACTACATTTGGCATGCAGTTGCCATGGCAACTGTACTGTAGAGTGACCCAAATTAATTTTCCACCAGTCACTAAGTGCCCTGTCAGGTTTCTCGTTTTTTTTTCTTGTGCTAGGGATAAGCGGGCTCTAAAGTACTTGGGGTTTTTTTTGAGGAATTTTGCCTTATGATTTCTCTCTTGAAAGTGATGGCTGAGCTTTGGTAATCAACCAAAATCTTCCACCTTCATTTGTGCAGTTAAATACACGCTATTTACATCTCAGTATTCTTGAGAGAAACACTTGAATGAATAACAAGTAATTGAAGGGAAGTAAATGTACAATATCTTCACTGTAATTGGAGTAGACAACATAGTAAGGTCATTTGCAACCTCTGGCTTTGCAGTGCTCTGCTGCTTCCACATCCAGGCTTCGAAGTCCCTCTTCGAGAGCAAGTCTTTACTGAGCCTGATCAGGAAGGGAGCAGAGAATACCGTGCCCTGCATATTTAGCTTGCTCTCCAGAATTAGCAGAGTGCTCAGTGAATGCCAGTAGAACATCCTTTGGCAATAAAAGGATACAAACTCCTGATAGAGATATTGGCTACTTGTTGCTAGCATGGAGCTGATTCCCACTTCCAAATACTCTTGCTTGTGTAGCTGGTTTGTCATGTAAGTGAAACAAAGTCAGCCATTCAAGTTTAGAGTTACTACCCTTAATTATTTGTCACTGTCATATAACACAGAATTTTGGTGCCTGGCAAGGACCAGGATAGTGATTTGTGTCTGTATTTTCCCTTGCTGGGTGTGTTTTTGCCTCAGCCTTATCTTTGTTCCCAAAGGATTTCTATCTCTCAGTCAATGAATGCGCCTTCCTTACTTGAAGCTCACTGGTACCTTGCCCATTTTTGCAGTTTTTTCTTCTATAAGTATCATTTCTGTATGCAGAGTGAGTGCATCTGTATTCATATATACCTTTGTAATATGTGAAACAGTGTAATTGTTTTGTATTTTCATAGATAGGGATGAAGTACTTTAAAAACAGGGTCTTAAAATACCATAAGCACAAAAGTTTTGCAAGTATAATGTGGAGCTTTGCTGCTAACTTTGTAATACCTGCCCAGAATATATGACACTGTGTTGCTATGCTAGCACAGCATATCTAGGCAGTTCTCATACTGTCTGCTTTGTTCATTAATACAGTGCTTAGATTGCTTCTGGTATTTGATAGGTTATTTGCAAAAATTAAAGAAACTAAACTTCAGGTATAAGAAATGATTTTGAGAGGAGAATATCTTTCATTGGCTTTTTTTTTTTCTTAAACCATTCTGCTGATTCAACCAAGATCAAAAAATGTATTTATTTTATAGTATGGGCTTTACTTGCTAACTTCTTGAAAGGAATATGTAGAAACCCTCCAAGCATAATATTGCATTCAAACTAACAGAAAGCTTTTAATCACGAAAACATTACCTGGTGTCTCTGCATTTAAACTCTTCAAAATGCTTGCATAGCAACACCAAATGTGTAAAAAAGCTCTGAGTTTGTTGTATTAATAAACAGACAAGAATTCCTGCTGCTAATGCCTGTTGTCTTACAGCTTTTGAAGCAGAGCTTTGTGGTGGTTTTCTGAACATCTTTTGTCAAGTAGCCTTTCAAAGAATAAATCTGTATTTTCTACATGAAGCCAGTTGGCTTATTCCAAATACCTCATCAGTAAAATTATATTTATATGAATTTAAAGTTTGGGACATCTTAACCTTGCTTCTTAATACTTTCAGGCATTATTTCTGTTTGAAGAAAGAGTAGGACAGTCTCTCCAGTGTCTCATGGGGACATGGATTGAAGTGCAAAGGGTGTGTATCCAATTACAGAGAAAGCACAGGGCAATCCAGAATGGCGTCTACCCTTGTTGTGGGGTAGTGGTTTTTTAAAAGAATCTCTTTTAAAGACAACTGAAAACATGCTGTTGATGACTAATTGCATTCTGCCTCTGAAATATTAACTTCTATGGAAGCCAGGGTATTTATGGGAAAAGAGCTTTCAAATATCTTGTCTTTGAAGACATCTTTTTAACTCTAAGAAGTAAGCTTTCTTTTGACTCATAAAAGCAGATAAGGTTTTGAGGGCTGAACGTGTACTTTTGCTTCGTATTTTGCAAGTGGTTGCTGAGATGAGAACATCTAGTAGTGTACTCACTTTAAAGTCTTTCTCTAATCAATATGCGTAGCCCAAGTAATGAAAGGCAGGGACAAACTGGGAAGGTGGAGTGGAGGATTTTGCACTGGTGTGGTTTTTTTTTTTTTCCTGCCTTTATGAACTGCTAAGGCCATTGGAGTGTCATAATGAACTTGTGTGTAAAATCTTGCCCTTACTGTATTAAGGAAAGTAAGTGGACTACATCTAATATGAGGAGGTGAAATTTGTGACCCAGGATGTCCTTTCTAGTCTCATGTCTCTGCTACATTCTTTGACATGATGGTGTTGAAACTCTCTTGTTAGTAATTTGTAATAATACAGCCCATCGTAAAAACACAATGTCTATTTCTAGACTTAAAGGAGTAATGTAGAGAAATAGGTGGAAAGGAAGCTCCATCAGATTTTAAGGAACATACCAGATATCTGGAAGATTTATTAAAGAATAACAAACTGTATGATTATCCTATAATCCTCTGTAATCAAATATGGCCTTACTGCTGATTGCTGTCCATGAGTGTGGTGTGTAACAGCCTAAAGGACACTTGAATGTCTTAGATTGCTTTTGCTCTGCTCTGTTCTTGTGCTGAGGGAAGCTGACTAAATGCCATTATCAAAGCCTTTCTATTTTTTTCTTCTTTCCATTAGGCCTTAACGCCTGTCATTGAAATTGGAGGTGCATTATAGTTCTTTGCAGCAAGACTTGTAATTTGTTAAGAAATGGTATAAGAGATTTGACTCATTCCTGAATGTCTTTCATCTTTCCAAAATGCCGTTCTTGTGCAGTTCTAATGATGATCCCAAAAGCCATTAACTGAGGTTGTAAAAGGATACATCCTTAATGGAATACTTGTCTTCCTCTATATGTATAGCAATACATTATTTATATTCATGGAGACTTAAGGCTATTGCATCCTGACTCTTCAAAAACACTGTGTTGCTTATGTGTCCCCAGAAGAGAACAGAATCCTTTCCTCTGTGCCTGTGTTTACCTGTAATAGAAAGTGGAGATGCTTGCCAGCATCTGCAAAAGGGACACAGGACTCAAAAAGGTAAAATAAAAAAAAAGGGGGGNATATAAAGCTCCAAGCCAGACATAGCATGTCTGTCCCCCTCCTCTGCCCTTCCTCAAGAAACCTCAACCTCACAAATCATTTCAGTATTTCTTATAGTGTCATAGTTTCCTTTAGACCTTTCCAATAATCTAAATTTAAAAAGAAGGGACAGAGGAAGCCACAGTACTCAATCTTCTGATTCTGCAGCTTCCTGTGCTCTCAGATTCTGAATACTTGCCTTGGAAACACCATGGGTTGTCTGAACCTTAAAAGGCAGCAAAACTGATATCTCTAGTTGATGTTTAACCAACTTGAAAAATTTACCTCAATACATATGAAATATAAGTTGCAAATTAATACATATCAATGAAAAATATTATGGTCATTTTGGAAAGAAGGCAGAAAATTCAAAGACATCCTGAAGCTTTAATAAGCATAATGCTGATCTGCCTAATAAAGGTGGAAGATCTGAAGATTCTGAAATGCTTAAAACTGCATTTTAATATGGAAGAGGTGTTTTTATTCAGTTATTTTAGCTACTCTGTTTTGAAGCCAATATAAAGATTTTGGTGATAAACTCCTTGGAATTTGAAAAGGAAATAAAGAACAAAGGTAGGATATTCAAAAATGTGCTGCAGGAAGGTGAATGTGCCTACATGTTGTAGTGCTTAAATATAAATTTTACTCATTTCCATGTAAGCGATAAGGCACAGATGAAAGGAGTTCTATTTAGAGACCAGAACAAGAATTTGTGATTATGTTTTAAGAACTTACTTGTCCCTTTACAGTCTCCAGTTGAATGGTTTTGTTTCTCAGGTAACACTCACCTCAGGTAACTATCACCTTTTGCCAGGTCCAGAAGAGTGAGGCTGCATAGCCAGCTGCTGAAGACTACTTAAGTGTTCTACTCTGCTTTGTAATAGGATTTAACTAAATGTTGTTCAGCTGAAGGGAAGCAAGAAAAAAACAATTAAACATGCTTAAGTATTCCAGTTTCATATGTAAGTCTTATTTTTCACTGCTGCCTCTAGATCTGATTGAGGATGAATAGTTATTCTTTAAGTTTGGGGATTCAAGAAAGAGGTCACATGTGAATGTTGAGTGACTTCATACAGAGCTATTAACTTTTCAGGGAATAAAGCAAATATTTTATTACCCCTGTCTCAGTTGTAGGCAAAATATTAAAATTTAATTTTAACCACTGCAGAAAAGAGAAGGGTTTTATCTTTCTCCTGTTCTACCTGTCTCCATCCAGTGGTTTGTTGGGGAGTGCCAGAGCGGCACCCAGAGGGAGCTGGATGCTATACTAACTTCAGGCACACTTGCACAGAGGGGATCTTGGATCAGGGAGGTTTGGCAAAGTTACTTTATTTCTAGGTGTTGAATAGATCCATTTCCTCAGAGTAGGAAGGAGGAAAGCTGAGGGAAGAAAAATGTGCTGTGGAAAGCAGTTATGAACGTTTTTGCTAGGTGTTTTTAATGAGTGATTGTATGATGGCAAGCATTTGGTGGAACTCTGCACTTCCCAAAATACTGAAGTAAATCTGTGGTGATAAAACTTGAAAATGTTGTGGTGGGGGAAGTGGGTTAAAGTAGTACCTGTGAAAGAGGTGCAGGATGCTTATTAACTTGGTCAGATTTCTGCGTTCTCCAGAAATAAATGCTACTGTTTAAAACCTTTCATAATTATACAGGTATGAAATGAAGCAGTGTTTGTTCTTAATGCTGGGCTTGTTTTAGCTTGAAGAAGACAAAAGCATCAAATACATGTAATACAAGAGAAGGAAGTAATAAAATGGGAAAGGTTATGGTTTTGAATTGAAATTGCTACTGCTCAGGGTAGCAGGTCTGTAGTACAAGGTTTGTAGTACATGAGGGATGGCGAGAAGATTACATATGTAAAATGGACTGACAGATGTGGAGGAGGGGAAAGGGGAAGTAAATGCATTGCTTATTTTAATTAGTCAAATAACCATTTTGTAACTGCTTGACTTCAATTTGATTACAATGACTTGAAAAAAAATTCTAATTAGGAGAAAAGTGATGGTCCAGAAATGCAATATAACCTGAGATCGTTACTTAAATTCTAGAGCTGGTGTTGAAAGGAGCACATGATTTTTATCGTAAATTACATTCTAGTAAAAATCTTCATGAACTAGCATATTGTCCCTTACAGAAGAGTGAGCAGGTGTGGTTCTCTTTACGTTGCTCAAGAAGCTAAATACCATCTACTTTGCTCACTCTTGTGAGCAGTTAGCTTGGGAAAAATGAGTCATCCCTTTAATGTGGACCATTTGGACACCATAGTGAAGTTTCTCAGCCAGCTGTCCTGGTAAAATAAGGAGACAAAATCTATAAAATAGTTTTGCTGTGATGGCCATCATCTCAGAAACTGGACTGAGAAACTGTTGCATAAAGGGATAAAAATCACTTACCTGTTCCTCAGAAGTGTCTGTGGCAGAGCTGGTCCATGAATACAGAGTTTAATGGTTTCAGTAGCTTACCTGTAGCATTGTCCCATTGTGTAATCACAGCCCCACACCACTGTGAGCAAGCTGCTGCTATCATTGGGCTACCTCTGTGAGTTAAAAACACCACAATTGTCAGCTGAGGGCTTCATGCCCAAGAAATGCTTTCCTCTTCCCCTGTGCAGTGGCTGCAGATCCATGCTGCTTCCCTTAAGTAGGTGAGCTTTGGAACCAGGCCAATATCCAAAAAGATGTTCTTTATCATAGTTTAATCTCGGCCTGGTCAGCCCTTTCATTGGCTTGTGTTGCCATGCAGCAGGATGAGAGTGTCTGTAGGAGGAAAGGAGATGCTGTGAGTGTGTGAAGGCAGATCAACCTGCTCTCAAACACTCCTGAATCGGCTTAGGCAGCTTATGAAACTGTAGCTTTATGGGAGATAGGACGTCGTTTGGAGTTGAAGTCCTTCAAAGACCTGGCCTTTCTGATCTGTATTTCTTAACCACAGAAACTCTGGTGTTTGCTTGAAAGTAATGACAGTAGATCTGAACTACGAGTTCAAATTTAGTTTTGTGCAAATTTAGTTAATTTTTTTATTTATTAGTCAAAACAACCAGCTAGATAACCCATGATTCTTAAACATGCATACAAGCTTGCCATGATGACTGGACTGGCTGTTTAAACATTTTGCTCTTGACTATAGCTCTTTTGGAGACAGTTTGCCAATGGCTTATTTGATTGCTGGGTGACTAAGCATGCAAGACAAAATACGACTTTGGTTTGTTTTTTTTTTTTTGCTCCTTGAATGCATTTCTGAAATTGGGAGCCAGTGAAAAGTGATCTATGTAAGTAAACATTCTGCTACCAGGGAAGGAGGTAAGAAAGAGCATGTTGCTAGCCTTAAGGAATCTTTCTTTAGCAGGAGGTAATGGGACTGGTGCTCTAAGCCAAGATGAATTACTTGTGCAGCTTGTAATTTATTGAACCCTGTAGTCTTCCAGAATGATCCAAATTGGAGTTATATCATGAATGTATTTGACACCTATTTTTTCTCTGGAAGCCGTAGCTCACCTTAATGTTTTCACCAATGGGTTTTTCTTCTGTTACAAATCCCTGTTGTGTGAACAGTCAGAGACTAAGGTAAATACTGGTCTCCCTTGCACATTTACAACAATATCGACTTTAACTCAGGAGGCTGTAAAGTCCTTTAGTAGGAGAAGCTCATTATGCAACTGAGTTCCAAATCTCATCTTCCTGGTCCACACAGCAGAAAGCTGGCATTGCTATTTCATGTGAGACAATTATATCCCGTTAAATGGCACAGTGAGAGAAATGCATGTAAAATGATCAAATGCAAGTTTACTGTCAAGATATGGACCCTGCTTATTATCTTCTGGTAAAAGCCACCATAAGTTCATAAAATGCATTCTTGAATCTAACATCAACTAAAGTTAGCTAATTTTCCTTTGCAGGCAGTGAGTCTGACAGCATTAAAGACTTTTCAGAAGGCTGTGGAAGTACAAAACAAAGCTTTTTTTTTTGTTTGTTTTCTATTCCATTAGTTGAATGTGCCCTGTAGATAATTTGCTATGCCATGTGATATATTGAATTGATCACTGGGTCGTGTCAAGTGATGGTCCCCTGTTGCTAGAAGACAGGAGTCTGTGTGGGAATCCCAGATCAGGTTTGTGTCACAGTAAACCATGGGAGATGGAACTCTCAATGACTCACTCCAGTACATAGCTACTTTTCAGATTTCTATATTTTTGCCTAAAAATCAATCCATTCTTTCTTGACTGTAAAAGTGTTTTCCATGTGTCTGAATAGGAGGGATGTTCTAAAATTGATTTCCAGGCACTGTTGAATGTGAGATTTATGCTTTTCTTTTTTAATAGCTGCAAGGACACGGCTGCAGTATTTTCTTGCTGAGATTTGTGACTCTGTAGTGAAATTTCTGGTGCTCACAATCCATTCTTCATCCCCGTGAGAGGATTGCCCATCAGAAGCATGCTGTCTGTCTCAGAAACATCTATCCCAAAATGATTAACAGTATTTCTGGGACAATTAATAGGGGAAGGAAATTATGTTCATGATTTAAACTTTCCTTCCCCCTTTTTATCTATTAAAAAAGACACTAGTAAGTACATGGAAGTGGAAAAAAGAATTTGTGAGCTCAGGAGAGTAGAAAGAAAGTAAATGTTCATGAAGGGGCTAAGATGAGATGCTGCTTCTTATTTTCTTGATCATTTAGGAAGTAGGTGTGATGTCAGCATGTCATTGCTGGAATTTTGAAAACCGAGCATTTCAGTGGGGATACTTTAATTTTATGGATTTTCCTGTAATACTTGCAAATTGACAACTTCACTGTTCAATATGTCATTGCAATGTAACTTTGTAAAATACTTTTGCTTAGAGATAGTTGCAACTGTGCCAGTTGCTTTTTATATGTTCTATTTTTTTTTTTAAAAAAGGAAACTCCTGAAAGTGAACCTTAGGAATTAAATATTTTTCATACTACCTCTTAATGGAGAGACTATTTACAAGGGCATGTAATGACAGGACAAAGAGGATTGGCTTCAAACTGAGAAAGAGTAGGTTTAGATTGGATATTAGGACAAAATTCTTCACTGTGATGCTGGTGAGGCTCTGGAACAGGTCTCAGAGAAGCTGTGGATGCCCCATCCTGGGGGAAGGGTTCAAAGCTAGATTGGCTGGGGCTCTGAGCAACCTGGTCCCTGCCCATGGCAGGGAAGTTGTAACTGGATGTTTTTTAAGGTGCCTTCCAGCCCAAATGATTTTATGATTCTATGATTAGTTATTTTTGAAGGCTTTTCCCTATGCAGAAAGTGAACTCTAAGGCAAAACCCTCATGTAACCTCTGGAATGTAAGGATCTTAGACCTCTATTCAAGTTCAAGCAGTGAAAACTACACAGAAAAGCTGACTTGTGAGAAATGCTTCTTATTCCATTAAGCATCCTGTGGCCATTTACAAAGAAAGTGCTTAAAGGGTTTTCCAAAAATCCACTTCCCATTAATCTTGCCAGAAACTCTTGTGCAGTATTATGCAGGGAGTTTAAACTGGGCCAATATCGTGGTGCATACAAATTCAAAATAAAGGCCACCCAGAGAAGATAAGTGAATTAAAGTAACAACATGAAGTCAGGTTCTTTTTGCAGGAGATTTGCTGGTTGCATGACCAGCTAAGATAGTAATGGAAAAAAGGAATGTAGATGTGTCTCTTTAAGTTAGTCTGTTTGCTAACAAATGTCTTCAACCATGCAACAATGTGTGCATGTTTTTTTCCCAGCAGAGATTTATATATTTTTAATACCATATTCTAGGCTCTGATCTCTAATTTAAGGATATCTTTGTTAGGCCAGAGATGAAATGTTTCTAACCTTCATGTTTTGTTTCCAATAGGATTCCCAGCATCAGTACCTAGGGAAAAAATAAAAATATAAATGTGTAGGGAAGCTTTTCAGAATAAGATTCCTGGATGTGATCTACTCCTCAGGGAAGTATGGGTTGAACCAAGGATGTCATAATGTTTAATTGACTTTCAAATCCATGAGAGTTTCCAAACCACTTCTTGATACCACCTTAATGTTCTGGAACCACGTAAGCCTCAGCAGCAAGGTTTAAAGATTTTATGATTTATTATGTTTTGGGTGTTTTTTTTGTTTGTTTTGTCTTTGTGGAAACTTAAGATTACATGAAAGAAGAACATGGTAGATTGTATCTATCACACAGAATTAGGGGAAAAAAAGGTTTTATGATATTAGTCTCTAGACTGTACAGTGATAATGAAGGCTAAGTTCATGGAATGCTAGCAGTGTGTAAATGCTGTCATCTGCAAGTTTTAA
Organism: Phainopepla nitens; assembly: GCA_013400175.1. Taxonomy (NCBI): domain Eukaryota; kingdom Metazoa; phylum Chordata; class Aves; order Passeriformes; family Bombycillidae; genus Phainopepla; species Phainopepla nitens. Next base: position 1,192,490 of record VXBQ01014007.1, read on the forward strand.
AATTGAAATATATATCAACATGAGGTGGTAAAGACTCAATGCAAAGTACTGCAAGCACTATTAGTATTCAAGTTTTTGAAGGGATTAGCTGGTTCAAAAGGTGCCTCTTTCTTCCTTTTCTCCAAACGGAAGTTTTTGGAAGTGTGAGAAGAGTAAAGCTGCAATGATACAATGAACAAAAGTAATTGAGGAATTGAGAAGAGAGTTCTTTTAGTGTCATAAAACTCATTTGTGCCACTTAGAGCCTTTCCCACCTGTGAGGGTGTGTAGTTCTTGCAATCTCTCCTTTGCAACCTCCTTCAATGTAGAATGAAGTAGGAATGGTTCCCTGTGCTGAAGTATAAACTATAGATTGAGACAGGCTTAGAAGTGAGGGTCTCCAGGTGACCTCCCCAGTCTGAGCTCTCAGATTTGCTAGTCTTGAAATTTATGGAGTAAAGTCTTTCCAAGTTAGGGAGAAAGAGTAGTCTGGTTTAAAACATGGAAATTGTTCAGTAAATATAGTGCAAGGGAATACACCAAAAGCTTATTGTTGAAGTCTGTTTAGATCCTGATTTTTCAGAGTATCACATGGAGGAAAAGTTATTAGAATGGGTATTGTGTTGCAGCTCCCTTGAGTGTGCTAAAAATTCTTCAGATATTATAGGAAAGCAATATAGAAAATATGCTTTTAAAAAAGAAAATGTCTAGTATTTATAAGAATCGCTGTGCAGGTTAAAGTACCCTTGGCATTCCTGGTGGGATTTTCAGATATTGGAATACATAGTTATAATTCAGCATTGATTGAACAGTGAAACTAGAGCAAAGGGAAAGGAGGAAAGTCCAGTTTCCATTAACAGGCCTTGTGTTTGCTGAAATCAGTGGAGCTGTTTGCTTTATTAGGTGCAAAGCTAGTTAGTGCTGGGAGAGTATGAAGTACTATTCTGAATATTTAATTTAAGCCTCAGTTATGCAAAACATGCTCCTACAAAAATGTTGCCTTATTTCAGGGCTGCAGTGGATTTTGTACAAGAGTTTTATGGAAAAAGGTTGGAATTCATTCATATAAAGAATACTGGAATGTCATACAGGATAGTTAAGTAATCTGACCTTTATTAGTGAAAACATACTTAGTAATTCAGAAACTTTAAAAAATTTTAGGGAACAATCATTTGAAGATTCTGTTACTGTGTTACTGGCTTACCATTTGGAAATGCTGACCTGTTGTTTCTCAGAAATTTTGATAACCATTTTCAGTCTTGGAATTTATTTTTTGTGTGTGTATTCCATTGACTTCATTCTTTGATTAGCCTTCAGAGCCTTTGGATTTTATTTTTATTTCTATTTATTTAGTTTTTTTTCTTGGCACTGCTTACATCATGTTGCCAGAAGGTCTGAAAAACTAATTGCTAGGTTAGCAAATGAATGATGCTGTGCAGTGTAAAAGGAGATAGGGGAGAACAACTGCTCTTGTTTGAAGCACTCTTGTTGCTAAACAAGGACAACATATTTTTTTTGGTTCATGGTCGTGATGTCAATTTTGCTTATCTAGGTATGTTTCACTTTCCCTCTGAAAAAGGAAAACACCCAAAATGGCTTGTGTTCACTGTTTTGGAAAGCCATGTTTAAATGAGGAAATGAGCTTTAATTTTCTTGTTGCCTGAATTTTGGTCCTTGGGATATGGGTCTGCTGATAAAGTCCAGTAGACATGTTCAAAATGTGTTTAGATTAACCCTTAGAGAAATCTGTATGAAATTAGATTTAAAATGAACAGTCAAAATACCTTGTAAGGGAAGCTGCAAGTGTTTCTTAATTTCTAGTTTGAAACCCACTATATATATAGACACACACAGACACATAAAATGAAATGTTATTTTTTGGTGGTCTTGAAAATGTCCAGCACAGTCTCTGATGAAATATCAATCTGATCCCCAGTTTATTTAAACTGTCTGGAATCCAATATTTTAATCTGCACTTCTCAGTTTTATCAGACCTTTTTATTACCTTCAAACATCTTTGTTCGGCTCTGCAAAAAAACCAGCCAAACTAATCAGGAAGAATCTTTAGTGTATGTGGCTCTGATTGGTAAGAAGAAACTTGAGCTGAAGGCTAAAGTAATGTTGGTGGTAGGAAGAAAGAAACCACATGATTTTTTTTTTTATTTTATTTTTTTTTTTGGTAGTAAAATTTGATTGCCTGTTTGTGAAAGAGGAGATGGGAGAAAACCCCCTCTGTATTTGCTTTTTGTGTAAGGCATCTCCAGTCAGTTCTGAATTCTCCTTTTAGAATTTTTGGACAATGAGTGTGCTGATAATAACTTGTTCAAGAATTAATAGAAATGCAAATGCTTTCAAGTGTAATGTCATACATTCGGCTCTCTGGAGCTAATATGTTCAATCGGATCTTATTTTGAAAAGTGCCATAGCAACAGCCTTCTTTTAAGAGATGCCCAGTGAATATGTGCATAAGATGTTTCATGTGTTCTATCTTCCAGTCCTGTCTTTATTCTTCTCTCTTTCTTGGTTTCAGTTCTCAGTGATTCTTTTTTTCTTTATCTTCTCAATATATTATCTGCCTGATTCAGTCTTTCCCTGTCTACTTAAGTTTGCTCCTATTTATTCTGTCTTTATTTTTCTTTATATGTGGTTAGATGAACAGAGCTCAAGGAGGCTGGGCAATAGTAGAGACTCTGAATGCACCTTTCATGGTATGTCTAAATACAGGCTGATTGCAGGGGAAGGAGGTGAAAAACTGCCTTATCTTGTGTTTCCTGTACTCTACCTTTCTGGGTTGTTCAGGCTGCTCCTAATTTATGTGTGCAGAGGGCTGTATTGCTGTGTTTATGTACAATAAAATTGAGAGAAGCAAGTCTCTCACTGTGAGGACAGGAAAAAAGGCATGAGAGAAGTGACTAAGGAGAAGCCTTGCTAAAAATATGACCAAAACCTTGTGGAGCTAAAGTCTTGAAAAGATGAGCAATGATGATATGGTTAGTGGTGCTGAATTGTAACTTTAAGAAGAGACATGATGGTGTCTGGAATATCTTGGTGTTTCCTAGGTTACAAGGTGATGTTCAGCTGCACAATGACAATGACCTGTTGGGCAATCTTTGTTCATTCTCGCATTTTAACCTTGCCTTTTTATTGTACTCCCTTTCTTTTCAGCACTGCTGCAGGTTAAACACAAATAAGGTTTTGAAGGGAATTTAACTGAAGACCAGCTGCATGCATTACCTACCTAGTGTATTCAGCCTTCTGAATTTTCTTCCTAATCTGAGGTTTGGTTTGCCTGCACTCATCCTGCTTTCATATGCATCTTAAATGACATTGATTATCAGCTCTCCCAGCATTTGATGGGTTCGTGTTTTGGTGGAATTTTGTTTCATAATTCACTACTAACATTTATTGTTAGTCTTTGGGTATACCTTAAGACAAAACTGCTTTTAAAGGAATGTGAGCCAGCCATTCTGTGTGTAAAGAATGGCGCAGAAATGTTTAGGTGTGTGAAATCCATGCCAGGTGAGCACTGTGCTGAACTGAGAGAGCCTGCAGCTCATTTTGTGATGTGTTTGTACAGTTTTAAATGATGTTGTAATGTGCTACACAGCTCATGCTGCTGCAATTTCCATTTAGTTTCCATTTCAACACAGTTGTCCCTGTTTTCAGCAGTCAGGCCAGTTTGCTGCTCCTCATTTACATGTATTATGCTCTCCAGTTTATGTTCCTAGGAACAAGAAGAAATCACGTATTTTTAACTGACTTTTTTACAAATTGCAATGCAGATTTAATGGAAGAAAGCAGTTGGTTTCTGGAGATCCACATTTCTATGGAGTAGAGCCATGCAGTACATGAATATCGTCACTTGATATGTGTTTGCAAAATAAGTATTTGGAGCTATTTAACAATGTTTCATTCTTGGAGAATATGCTGGTGGATTCTTTTTGTTATGGATTCTACATGGAAAAATCTGCTCAGTGGCTATTCAGGGAAATTTGGTGTGAGTAATGTGTATGGGGATACATCAGGTCAGATGGAAAATCAGAAATTTTACTCTAAGGTTAATTGAGTATTCAGTGGGTTTTTTTCAAGTGGCACTGAAAGTATTATTAGATTTTTTTTACATGTTTTTCAGAAATTACGTGAGCAGTCTGAAAAACATCAGTCTTTTTGATATGGTTTTTATTGACAAAAAACAATGTGGAAAAAAAAGAAAGGAACTTGTAAAATGTTTTATCATCAAATATGTTTATGCTTTTAAAAAGATTTTGGATAACAATTCTAAACTTTGTGTAATATTACAAAGACAAATACATCTGTTGCATTCCACATGATTACTAAACCGTAGGGGTTTTTTTCAGTTGGATGCTAAATTTTGTCTTTGATTTAGCAGTAAAAATGTTTTGTAAATAAACAGAAATGCTGGAGGGTGAATTCTTTCTTCATGCATGCAGGTGTGCCAGGAACATTTATAACTGGAAGTTACAGGAATGGGAAGAGAATTTGGCTTAATTTTTTTATCTGATTGTTTAGATATCAGTCTGTCTTTGTGTTATTCCTCCAATGCTGTGGTTGAAGGATATCCTAAAATATGGTAACTCTTAGAGTATAACTGCTATATATGTTATTTCTCTCAGCTCTGGGAAGACCATAATTTCCAGTAGGTGCCTTAATATGCACTTACCCTGAAAGGGTAAGAAATAGAGAACAAAATTATGATAATGAACAGGAAATTAACAATATTGCCTTCACACTCTTCATTTTTCTAATATTTGATACGATTTTTCCCAGAGTCCTGTTATATTTCTCTGCTTCATTTAAAATTCCCAGAGCCAGTATGAAAGACCTAGAAATAGTCTTTTGCAGTAATAGAGGAAAAGGAAGAAAAATATGTCTCTAGTGTATTTTTGTTGATGTGGGTGTGCAAATGGCAGAAGGAGTTCAAGTCTACGTGTGTTTTCTCTCAGAAAAATGGTTGATTACAGCATGCCATGGCAGAGAAACGTGGTAGAACTGCTGAATTCCTGTGGAGCTGAGCTCCCTGACGCTGTCACTCAAGTTCACGAGGTGCTCTCAGAAATACTTCCTTCCAATGCTCCCTTGCATTGGAAAGTTTGGCTGCAGTGATTGCTTCACTTCCCCTTGATCTCCTGCTGCTGCGCCCCCTTCTTTTGCTATCTAGGAATTCTTATCAGGCTTTCAGAATAAAGTACTCTGATATATGAGCTTGTTGGAGGGTCCATAGTATTTGTCAGCCTTCTCATACAGGATAGATAAAATATGGTGCTGTAATGCTGTTGAGGAAATTGGATGGGCTTTTTACAGAAATGTGTCTCAAAAGTAATTTCAGTCATCTTCCTTATGAAGTTTTATACCATGTAAGCCAGCTGAACAGAATTCTGTGCAGGATGAAGGGGTGGACCATTACAGAGAAGCCGTTGAAGGCATTACTCTAAATGGATTGTGTGCTCCAGTCCAAGAATAACTCTTTTATCAGTAGAACCAATGAATGAAGCTGTACATATAAAAATATTAAGGTGTAATATAATTAAGAATTACATTATTATTTTTTCAGACCGCAAGTGCGCAATTCTGTGAAACAGTGACTTGTAGCTGGAAATTTTGAAACTCTTGGAATAAAGGGTTTTACATTTTGCTGATTTCAATGTCTTTCAGAATAGGTATTTTTCTCAAGGGTAATCCAAGACATAATTATGTATTTGTATCTACAACCTAGCATTCTTTTCCTCCTGCCTGTTTTCTTATAACTGATAAGGTAATCTAAAGGCATTAAGACATTCAGGGTGAACACAAAACACAACTGATGGGATCAAACAGCAGCTTTTCCTAGGCTTTCATGCCTGCTTTCTTTCTCAGTTCATAACAGTACCAAAAACTCCTGAACTTAAGGTTTAGGCTGTGTTTGACAAAATGCAAGGCAACTGAGGAAGTTTGCATTTAGATAATCCCACCTTGTCCTTAGCCCCCAGGTAGCACTCCTTGGCATTTTTGATGTATTCAGAAACGGTATTTTGCATTAAATTGCTTATTGTGCGTGTTGTTGTAAGGCTTAATTTACTTCAGTGTTAAGACTTGTTTGAAGGTTTTAAATTCTTTCTGCAGGAATATCTATATATATTTAGGTTCTCCATCTACAGAGAATGGGGTATTAAATAATTTTTAATATGCTGATAGATCTTAAAGATTTTTAAGAGATTTGTGTTACCCTCATGACAATGAGCATACTATTTTTTGCCATAGTCGAATTACTACACTTTACATATATATAGAGATGTATTTTTCTCTTTTGTATCTATTAACTTGACTGATTGAAGAGTTTGCATGCAGATAGTGCACTCAAAATTTCCTCTCCAAGTAGGTTATCCAGTAAAGTTAACTTGTAAATAAATTCAAGCACTATGGCAATTTATTGCCAGGAAGAATTTCTCTGGGAGTTGTGGCTGTTGCACTTGAGTAAAAGCAGGGGTGGAAAAGAGCCAGGAGAGTCAATAAGTAATTCACCTAATTATAGAATGGTTTGGGTCAGAAGCGACCTTAAAGATCACCCAGGTCCCACCCCCCTACGATGGGAAGGGACACCTTCCATTAATCTGAGTTTCTCAACCTGGTCTTGACTTCCAGGAATGGAGTACCCATGTCTGTGGACAAACAGAACCAGAGCCTTACCACTCTAGTAGTGGAAAATTTCTTCCTCATATATCATTTAAACCTACTCCCTTTCAGTTTAAAGCCATTCACCCTTGTCCTATCAATACATGCTGTTGTAAAAAAAAATCCTTCTCCAGCTTTTTTGTAGGCCTTGTTTAGGTACTGGAGGGCTGCAATGAGGTCTTCTCAAAGTCTTCTCTTCTCCAGGCTGGGAAACTCCAACTCTTTCAGCCTTTTCTCATAGGAGAAGTGTTTCAGACCTCTGATCATTTTGGTGGCCTGCTTTGGACTCACTCCAGCAGGTTCGTGTCCTTGTGCTGGGGGCCCCAGAAGGTGGATGAAACATACCAGGCAAAATCTTTTTTCTTTCTTTTTCTTTCTTTTTTTTCTTTCTTTTGCTTTCTTTTTCTTCTTTTTTTCTTTCTTTTTTTTCTTTCTTTTTTCTTTCTTTTTTTCTTTTTTCTTTTTTCTTTTTTCTTTTTTTTCTATTTTGTATTCCCTGTGGACTCCTTTTTGTAGAAAGTTTTGGAGAGGATCTGATTGTTGGAAGAGTCCTGACCTGAAACAGAATTAAATCCATGAACTTTCCATCTTACTGTGGAGACATCTTTCTGTCTGCATACAGAGATACAAAAGAATAGGAAAAATCCCTGAAGCCATGAAAATAGATGGAGACTCGTGTATCCTCTGAAATCTCCTGTTTCTGACACAAAAGGAAAGTTTCCTCTGCCACATAATATTACAGCATTGAGAAGATTTGTTGTGGCAAACGATTTCTGACTGCAGAATCAAGAGTTCTGTCCATCCTTTAAAGCAGCAGCGGTGCTGGGAGGTCATCCAGTCCAAACCTCTGCTTGAAGCACGTTCAACTAAATCAGGCCAGCCTGTAAGTCAATGTGATAAGCAGAGAACTTGAGAGTTAACCCAGCCTGTTTCTTAAGTTTTGCAATTGCATCTTCTATGAAAAAATGTTTTTCCTTTAGCTATTTAGTCTAAATGGTGTTTATCTTCTTTCCCTTTGCATTGCATTTTCAAACCTTATATTTACGGTAAATTTAAGGTAGAAATGTTTGACATTCACTCGTCCAAAATACTTCTGTAATTCTTTGCAACAGGGTAATCTTGTGCTTGCGTACTGCATATGTAATTTTCTCTAGTCCTTACGGGGATTATTGTGTAGTTATCACCTTGAAATGTGATCTGGAAATAGTTTGACCTTCTGTGCAGCTGAGGCTGTTCAATATTACCATAAAGTTTCTTTTTCCGCCATTAGGTTGTTCCAAATGCTGAAAGTTTGGCTGCTCTTGGGCTTTTTTCTTCTGATGTAAAGGTAAATCAGATAAGGCTGTTCTGAGAATATCTGTTAAGAGTAGCAAATTAATCATTTAGCACTCTGCTTACTTTAGGCTTAAATTTTTGTGGATTCACTTATTTTGAAAAAAATAGTTTTGAAAGGTAATGCTGTGTTTCTTCCAAACTGCTAAATTATAATCAGGTGTTTCATTTACTAAAAGAGGATCTAGGTGTCAATGCTGCAAACCAACTCTATTTTTCTTTTTGCTAGAGTAAATAATGGGCTTTTCCAAATCACAGTAGAAAAAGAAAAAAACAGAGAAATAATGCCTCTCCCTGTACAAATGCACATTCATAGTCTGAATATAAGTTGACATTATTGGAAAATGCAAAGTTTACCTGTGGGGAATGTTAATGATTCAGTAGCTTTCTAATTTGCTGGGAAGGCAGACAACAATTTGCCTGGGGTTCATCACACAAGAGGCAGAAATCATAGGTGGTCCTTGACTTCTTCAGTGTCCCTGTTGCTGTTGGTAGTGATACCTTAAGATTTTAGCCTTGTATATTTTTCAAATTTTGTACTTTGTTAGTGCATACCTCTAAATTCCATATGAAATATTAGCTACTGCCTTCCCATTTTGGTCAGACAAAACAATCCTTCTGGGCCTGGAACCCAAGGACACCCTACAGCCTCAGGCCCTGAAAAGTGCAAACAAAAGAGAATTGGAGGGGGAAGTGAGCTGGGGGAATATGACTTGATGGCCTGAGGCTGTAATTGGAGGATTAAGCCCTGATATGAAACAGACCAAACTTATGTGTCTGAAAAACTCATGACCATTGTCTCTCTTAGGTGCAGCCTCTGTGAGGCTTTTACACTGCCCCAAGTGTATCTGTTGAAGGCCTTTAATAAATACCCACTTTATTCTCTTGACTCTGTCTAGCTGCTGTTCTAGGTAGCCACTCCAAGGCATCAGTAGGATATGATCCAGTTGCAGTGCACTGGTTTTACTCAAACGCAGTGGTAAATACAATCTGACTAGAAGACAGCTCACATCAGCTCTCAATGCAGTGTTCACCACTTAGCACTACAGCACTTAGAGAGCCAAGGTACCATCTTCTGTTTCTTCTAGAATTAATCCACATTTTTTCAAGAGTGATCCTTGAAGACAGGCATTTAAATATTTCCTTAATTAGCATGTGACTGAAACATTGACAAAAGTCTTGTTTCTTACATTCTTCTTAAAGAGGTGTTTGATGTGTTTATACAGTCTCTAATTGTAGAATTTGTTCATGTAAAGCATCTGTAAAATTTCCCTTGGAAAACTAGGTTTGATTAACAGTGACTCAAGATATGGCATTGGAAAGCTAAGTAGGATTTACTTTTTCATTAAGAGAGTTGGAAGAATGTTACAAAGCAGGTTCCCACAGTGCCGGTCCATCCCACCTGGCTATAGCCCCCCTCCTCTTAATACTTCACTTTCATAAATGCTCAAAATCACCTGGTCTCTGCATGTTTGACTCAAAATGATTGTAGTAAGTCTCACTGTATAAACCTTGTAAATCTGCCTGGTGCTGCTCTCAGCTCAATTCAAGTTAGGAGAAGTTACCACTAGGAACAGGGCAGGCTGCGGGGAGCAGGGCCTTAGCCTGGGAGGGAATCCCTGTTAAAATTATGGCTGCATTTTGTGGCTGATGTTCATTATAGATAGGCTGTTGGACACTAGTGCATAACAGGTGTGGAAAATTAAATAGTGACTAAACCTACGCCATTCAAAAGAAAGGACTTGGAAATTTCCCTCGGACTAGGAGTGTGTACCTTTGTATATTTGCAGTGCTGCACCCTGACCTCCAGCACCACCTGGCTCTATTTCTTTGTGCTGGGTGAAAGTTGGGAAGAAAGCGGGTATTGTTTCAGCTGTAGTTATCTGGTTACTAAAAAACTGTTATAAACTTATATTACTGTTTTTTCTAGTGCAAGACTAATATTTTCCTATTGTTCTTCTGTCTGCATTCTGACACAGATTTATTGTGCCTTGGGGCAAGTCATCAACCTGCCCTTTGTTTCCATTCCTGTACTTGTACAGTAGAAACAACACTCTCATTCCCTAAAATCAGTTTATTTGGCTAGCCTTTTAAAGTGACACGTAGTAATTGATACAGGCATTAATATGTGTTGCAGAGATGCATACAAATTATGCTGCATCAGTGTGTTTCAAATCTGAGCCACTAACCTGCAATGCCATCTAGGAACTTCCACGTTGGTCTAGTAATGATCCACAATAGAGACGGGAGAAAAAGGCAAACAGAATTCCTTGATTTGCTTCATCTGTTACTATTTTGCTGTGTTATTTAAGCCTTATCTGCATATTAAGAAAGAGTAATGAATGTATTCCCAAATCTGTGAAGGTTTTATTAAAATTTCTGCATTAAGCCATGTTGTGCCTAACCCTGTTTAGAAACAGATCAATAATTCGTTGCCCCTTATAGGGAATACTGGAGAGCTTGTGTTGCCAAAGACACAGTTATAACTTAGAATATTAGGGATCTAAAAATCCCCTCAAGTATTGGGAGAATCTTGAGTGTCAAACTGGTTATGAGAGTGTAACCTCTTCAAAGACATGGGCAAGAATGAGAAGGCACTTGATCTAGATCTAAAGTCCTTAGCGCTTGGTGTTTATTTGTGGTCCATTAAATTCTGGAAAGGTGTGATGGAACTTAACAGGGTGCAGTGAAATAGGCTCTCAGCAGTTTTCCTTTCACTATGTATGTATTATATAGAGGATTCATTCTTATAACTAATTCCAAATGCAAAGTCAGAGCAGGGGCTTGAGGTATTTATAAGAGGGATGAGAAGGAAGTGTTACTGAAAAAAATGCTGTCATGGGCTAAACAGCCTCATTTGCATTTCTGGAGTATTTCAATACAATTCAGAATGAAACTTCAGTATAATAATACTACAATTATTTACTTTGCTTTTTCAGCAGCAGAGGGCAAAAGAGCTGTTTTAAATGTTGTTCTTCAAAGGCACTTTCTTGGGACTGATGGGTTGGAAAAAAGGATGTGGATGGACAGAAATACTTATTGGCAGGTTGAAGAGATGTGGTCTTTGTCCCTAAAGCTGTTATTAATTTAACTATATTATTTTAAAAAAGAATGGTAATAGTTTTGGTCCAACTTGGAGTAACCAAACTAAACCTGGACAAGAAGGGGGCAGCAAGACTGAAAATGCCTAGTAAAAACAAATTATAGCTCTAGAACAGAAAGGCTTTCACAAATTTCCTACTGTTGGAGAATGGCATGTGTGGGAAATCTACAGTGGAAAAGGAATACAAGAAATCTATTCATAAAAATTGAATTTTGGACATCAGTTACATAACATGACCCTAGAACTACAGAGGCTGTACTGTGGAGTTTGATCTTTTTTGTGTTTTTCTGGATGGACAGTGACAGGCAGTAACCAGTAGTCAGCAGCTGGACTTGTGTTATAGCATGTAAAACCCTTAAATCATAGTTTGCCCGTTTGATAAAAAATACGATTTTTTTTTTTTTTAGGAGAAAAATATTGTGGCATGTGTGACTTCTGTACTGTGATTCCTATGCTATAAGCCACAACTGAAATTTTTTTTTTTTTTTTAAATCTTGAAATTTGAGAATTTTACTTTGTATTAATGGTTTATAATGTCCACTAAATTGTAACAGTGCCAGGAAGGAGGTATGTTTCTTGATTGATTGTTGACCATGAAAAATATTGGATGTAAGTAAATGGGAGAAATAATTGTGAGTAAATGCAAGAAATAATGATTTTTTTTCTAATGAAAAACTAATGATTGTATTTTTTTTATTTTTTTTTTTACCCTATGATAGGTTTAGCAATGATTCATCAAGCTAAAATGTGAAAACACCACAAGCTGATCTATTTCTGGGCAGCACAAATCAAAGAGATTCTAAAGCCAGATTTTGGGTTGATTTGCATACTCTTCCAACCCCATGAGTCCAGTGAGATCAGAGTTTAAATCAGGTCAGCATTTGGACTAGTTTCTGCATAGTTCATCAGTTAAAGACCAGTCTTGTCAGCTGTTATATGGGAAACCTTCTGCTGAGTTTTTACAAAGCTCAACGGGCTTCATGGTTTCTTAGAGGACTCTTGGAGCTGACTTTTGTAAGCCTCTAATTCAAAAGGGTGAACACACCCATACAAAGAAATGACTGTGTCCTGAACCCCTGCTTGATAGCACCAACAGGGAAGGTGATTAATGAGTGGGCTTAGATTGGGGGTCTCACCAGAGTGCTGGGAATTGGAGTTCTCAAAACAACAATCAACATTAGTGAAGGATGGAGTAGATTACAGGGTTGTCATCTTAGTGTCAGGAGTGAGTGGTGAGTTTGAGGTGAGATCTCTCAGAGTTTTCTGAGATTTTGCAATAAATACCAATGTGAAATCTTCATGGAAAACAAAGTCCCATTTTTAATATAAAAACAACTTGACATTTTTCAGCATACTTTTTAATGAGCATTGCTCTAAGCTATTTTATAATGAAATTTGCTTAAAAGTAGAACAGGCTGGTGATACTTGGCAGAACGATGTGGCATATGGTAAAACAGTTGTGACTTATTGGCAAGCACTCTCCTTTTTGGAAAGAGTGGCTTTCAGCACAGTGATCTGTATCTTGATATTCAGGTCTTTAAGGGAAATAAAAAGACCTGCTGAGAGGTATACATGGGATACTTTGAAATGCCTTTCAGTATGGGTAGGATAGGAAGCTTTCTACTTGGTTCTTCCTTTCACATGTGGCGTCTGACCTTTTGTCAAGATCTTTATCTTATTTTTCACCATTTTAAGAAACATCAAAATACACTGTAACTCAAAGGTAAGTGAGCATTTTAAACTTGCACAAGATGGGATTTCTAAAGCTGGCAGATCCACTTCATTGTAGCTGACACATGTATTCACGTGTTCATTCCTTGCACTTTAAAATATCCTGTAAAAACTAGTGATAAAGTTATGGGTCCCCAGCTGTGAGTATTCTCCAGTTCACATTACAGTTCTTGAGTCTGTTTTTATCTAATGCAAGTTGTGGGAGGAACCCAAACCACGATGAAGTACTTCTAAACTTATCCAGAAAAAACATAATTACCTCAGTAATGCTAAATGCTATAAATTTACAAACATATGGGAAATAGGAAATGAAATGCTAAGTCTCCTTTTTCAGGTTCTGTTCTTCATGGCTTGCTGTTCCTCAAAGAAATAATCAGACTTTCCTCTTTGTGGTGGTAGGGAGTTTTTAAATACTGGCATGCTTTAGGGACTTTATTTTTTGGTCAGGATTCAGTGTTTTAATAGTAGATAGGTTCTTGAAAAAGGATTGTATGAAGCTGTTGGATTTTATATTTTTTTCCAAAGAGTATGGGAAAGCTGAAATTCCCCAGTGCACTCAGGGGAGAGGTCTGTTACTAGAGGTGCATATTCCAGGTCACACAGGGAAGGAGTGGAGAAGATTTACAGGAGAAGCTGCAATCACTTTCAGAGTTTGGTCAGATGTTAACCCACATTACAGATTTCTGGCTATGACCCAGACTCATGGGTTCATGAGTTATTAGCCTGGTTTTTTTTTAAATGAAAGATTGCTGCTCTCATGATTGCAGAGCATGAAAAAATGCTCTGAAGAGTAACTCAGAGGGCAGAGTTTCTGTGAGGCAAATGCCGTTTGAATTAGGGGGCACGGCTACAAGCTGGGTCAATTATCCCAGTCTGCAGGTGAGTGTGTGCAGGGGTGGGGTCTGGCAAGAGTCAAGGAGAGAGGTAGAGTCCAGTCTGAATTATCCTCATTTGACCTGGTTGCTGTGTAACTAATTCATAACTCTGGACTTGGACCTTAGCGACAATATAAACCAAGCTTTTGGTAGAAGCCCATTCAGTCCCACCCTCCCTTTTTCACAAAACTAGGAGTGACTTGTTCTGAATTTAGTGTGTTTGGACTTGGTAATGCACTGGGAAATCCTAACTGTTTTGTTTGTTTGCTTTTAGGAATTATCTTATATTGCAGTATACCAAATATGTAATTACTGAGATTTGCTATATACCCTACTGCTGGTTCTCAAGCTATCTTTTAGAATTTAAATTATTTTCTAGGGCCTTTTAAGGAAATAAAACGATTAATAACTTTTTCCCCCTACACATACTTAGTCTTTGTTCTGTTGCATTTGTGTGTGTATATATGTTTATGTATGTATTGCTGCTCTTTGGATTGTGTAGATGTAATTGAGGGTGTCTGTGCCAAAATCCCAGTTAATAGTTGCCTTATTTGGTGTTTTTGACCAGCATGCAGGAAATGTCTTCATTTTTCTTTTTCCTCTTGAGTGTGAGAAGGGTTTCCAATTAGTGAAATTTATAGGTTAGTTATGAATCATCTCCTGAAATCAGCTCCATGAATTGAGTCATTAGTACTGGATGTTTTCCACTTGGGTCTTATGAATTTCTGCTTAGTGTTTGGCAGGAATACTGTGTTTGATGTCCAGATGCAGTTTTTCAGGGTGGGCACATTCTAAACCTTGAATGGAAGGGCTCAGTCAGGATGTGACTTTCACTGACTTGTGTTGAACACTGGGTTTTAGGGCTCTAGGTGATATTCCACCAACTGATAAAAAAGTAACTGTGTTCAAAGATTATTTTTCTACATGTGCAGCAAGTGCCATTGGACGTAGTTTGACGGTGATTACATCATCTTATTTTAGGTTAATTGGCTGTGGACAGTGAGGAAGGTTTTCTCTGCATGCTGCTCACTCTATGAGCAAGAGGTGGTCTCTGTCCAAGAGAATTCCTTGTCTATAGCAGGTGTCCTGGTTACTGACACTCCCAGTTAAATGCCAGATCTGGCAGTGATAGTGCCCAGGCAAAATGAAGTAGCTGATAATGTCTTGATAGCATGTGATCATTGATAATTTTTGATTAGTCTGCTCTAATAGGCTAAATAAAGGTACTAAAGGGTTAGGATTTTGGTTGGTGTTTTTTTTATTTTGGAGAACAATAATTAGACTTTTTTTTGCTTTTGCTGTAGGTTTGATAGCTGTCAGTTCTTTGAAGTAGCTATAATTTACCTTGAATTTCTTTTTAAAAGCTCTCCTGATACATAAATCCACTAGAATATCAAAAACATCTCATCTAAGAGATGATCAACTGTATTGGACTTTAATCATGGCTTTAATAAAAGTAGAAACAACTCCTGACTTTTCAAATATAAGCATAAAAGCTGGGAAATGATGGAACTAAATTGCACTGTGAACAAGACATGGGATCCCTAACTCATTAAAAAAAAACCCAAAAAATTGATTATGCCACCTGGTAATAATCCTCACCTGCAGAACATCATTAAGAATAAATAACTCTAGGTGTACCTGACACTATATTGCAAAAAATAAACCAGCCCAAATCCTATATTTAGATTTTTTTTTATGCATATTATTTCTGTCCATAGTGGGATGAAATGAAGGATGGATGAGAATAACATTTTTATCTGCTTAAATCCTAGCATTAATTTATTTGTTGCGGAAGAATCATGCAAGTACAAAAGCATTTTCTTATCAGCATGGAAACTTGCAGCATACCTTACTGTGTAACTTGTAGAAACAGAAAAATATATTATAAAATCGAGCTCCTTGCTGGACAGAGACACAAGAATGACCTTTACACAAAAGCTAGGATAACAAGAATACTTCCAATAGGGTGATGTGAACTGTCAAATGGTCCGTTTATAAGAATGGTACCAGCTTCAGATTGATAGCAGAGGTTTTGCTGTCTGCGGACTGTGTCTACCACAAAGATGGAGCCTGCCTGACCCCTTGCTGTTCCTCGAGAATGCTTAGCAATGACACAAAGAAGCAAGGTAGATGTTCTTGGTGGGTTTCTCCTTAGGATCCTCCTCAAGGAAGTGGTTACTTGTGCAAAATGGAGCAATTTTGGCAGAAGTGATGGAGTGAATTCAACACAAGCATATCCTATAGACTTTGGATTTGAATCACCCTCCCTTCTAGTGATACCAAGAGATGACTTAGCCCATGGTGCTAAGATGAATTGCACCCAGACCTTGCATGGGTGTTTAAACACCTGAGTTCTCCCATTGAAAGTAGGAAAATATTTTCCTCTTTCTCTTCCCAGGTCTATTTAGTTTTCTATTTGTTTGCATTTTCTTTGCGTTTTGTAATAAGACCCAAACTGAACTGTTGTAACCACTGCAAATGTAACCAGATACCTCTCTAGGGAGGTAGGGAGAGGGGTTTTTTCCCCTTGCCTTCTATGAAAGTGTAACTAGAATGAAGTGAGAAGAGTGAGTTCATTACTGGGTCACTTTAAAGTCCATTCTTTGTAGCTGCACTGTGAAAAATTATCAGTGAAATGATAATGATTACTGTGAAATATGTTTCATTCCTGTTCTGTCTTAAAGTAATATATTTTAATTTAGAGAGTGAAAGAATCATATGAGTACTAAAATCATAGAAATATCCTATATTAAAGTTATAGAAATAATTTATTTGGAAATGTTACTGTTTTAGCCAGCATTTTGATGGCTGCTTTTGATGCCATATTTTTCCCTGCCTCTGTTCTCCCAAAGAGGACTTGCACATGACAAGGCAGATGCTACAGGGAGAGCAATGATATCATGGGCAGTGTGTGTAGCAGAATCAAGATGGGAAACCAAGCTCCAGAAGAGAACAGGAGGTTGTTCTTTATGGAGAGGAAAAAGCTGTAGCAGGTGTTTGTATTTCAAAGTATGAGTCTTTAGAGAAAAGAAGCCTTGGACTTTCAGAAAAGAAAAGAGTGGCTGAGCTGGAGGGACTGAGGATACATTGCCAATAATTTATGTGAAATATCACTGCTGTTAAGTGAGAAACTTAGTGGCAAATTCAGCATAAATAAACCTGGGGAAAATTCTGAAGCTAAAAACTAGCTTTTTCTATGTAGTCCTAGACATTACTTAGCCATGCAACTGAAATAAATAGAATCCTTGATACAGAAGGAATCTCTGTAATCCCTCAGCTTCAACATCTGAAAATGAGCCTATAGTTATACATTGTACAGAATCTGTATTGTATTTACATGTTTTCAGTTTATCTGCCATCAATCTCAGAGTATAAGAGTAATTTTGGGGACTGTATGACAAAAAAATTCTCATCACTTGTTTAATCTTGGTCAGATGTTCTTTTGAGTCCATTTTCTCTAATCTCTGTGTTAGATGCATGCCCTACCATTATGCATCATGAACTTTGTGATCCTACTGAGTGTCAGGAAGTATAAATGTAAAAGAGTTAAGTGGTTAGGAAAGTATGTATTTTGATCTGCAGAAGAACAAAATATTCCAGAGAGCCTGTTTTTGAAGAGCCAATAGCTCAAGATCCATGCCTTGCTGTCTAATCTTCCCTTCCTATTGAAAGTACTAGATGTCACTGAAACTGAGGTACTTCAGTGTAATTGCATCATTCTCTGCATACTTAACCAGGATGCTTCTCCTAGTGTGGAGAGGCAGCCTATTAAGGGAAGTTCTGATCTTTTATAAAAATAGTGGAGCTTACTTTATGTAGGCTGAAATGTCAAATATTTTTCTAATGCTATACAATCTTTCTCCTTNCTTTGAGAATGTAATGTACGCTAAAGATGATCTAGTACTGCTTCTTGGTATGTAGTCTATTGAGTGAGCCTGAACTGAGCTAGGAAAAGGGATGGAATAGAACAATGTCTGTGGAAACACCATGGTCTTGCTGTGGCTGCTGTAGCTTATAGAAAGCTGATATTGAAAGATGTGACTATTGGGTATCTGTGCAGGCTATCATTTTTTGTGAATGGGTGAGGTTAGATGGGACCTCTGGGGGTTTATAGTGTTCAGCACCTTTGCTCAAGCAGAGTCACCTAAAGCTGGTTGCTCAGGTCTGTGTCCAGATGGTTTTTTTTGTGTATCTCGAAGGATAGAGACTTTACAGCCTCTGTGCTGCTTAGTCACCCTCACAGTAAATGTTCCTTGATGTTCAGAGAGCACCTCCTGTGTTCCAGTTTATGTCCATTGCCTCTGGTCATATCCCTGACCAATGCTGAAAAGCACCTGGCTCCATGTTCTTTATAAGTTTTCTTCAGCTCTATCTACATCTGTATATAAATATATATACAATTTATATGCAGTAGTAAGAGCCTCCACAAGCCTTTCCTAGGCTTAAGTCATGGCTCTCTTGGCCTTTCTTTGTATGAGAGATGTCTAAATGCCTCAGTTGTCTGAGTCTCTCGAGTAGCTTTGTATCCCTCTTGCACTGAGGAGCCTAGACCTGAAACACAATGATTTCCTTTGGCTGGCAAATGCAGATATGACTATTTAGTTTACAAAAGCTGATGCTATGTGTTCAGGGCAAGAAAAGGTGGTGTGAGAGGACCTGCTGACACTAGAAAAAGTCATTACAGTAGAATTTCCTTATTCTCTCTGATTTAGGGACTTATGAAATAACTAAGTTCCCCTATTGGCTTATCTACCTGTCCTTGGAAGGTGGGTCCCTCTTGCAAGGAGTTGTTTTTGTTTTAAACGAGTGGCAACCTTTACACAGTGAACACCCATTTATCTCTGGGGTGTGAACCTGAACAAGAAACCACTTATATGTCTGCGTTTGTTCTTGCTTATAAAGCATGTATGTTTTAAGCAGATGTAGTGGTTTAGTACTGGTTGGGTGTTATCCCTTCATTTTTCCAAGTAGCACTGTTAAAGAGAATCAATACCAGATTCAAAGACTGAAATTATGTATATATATTTTAAAAGTTTGCATATACATACATAATTGTAGTAAAATTAAGCTAAATGGTTTCATTTCAATGTGCTAAGAAACAAGAATAGCTGAAGATCTGTGAGTCCTCAGAGGACCTCTGTACTGCCAGGTGGTATTTGAGCAGTGCTGAGGCTTCAAAGCTCAGCCTCAGTACTCAGTTACTGAAACAGGGGAGAGGTGCTTATCCAAAGCTGTGGTGTCCATAGCAAAGTTCAATTTCTGTTGTGGCTGAGTGATGTCATCTTTGGTGCTACTCTTAGGAGATTCTACTCAGAGTTAAATAAAGTTGGGGGAGTCAGCAGTGGGTTTTTAGCTTAATTTACCCTGGGGGAGAATTACTCTTCCAGGTTCTATAAAAGAAACTATGTGACTGAGGAAAATAGCACTTCTCCCTCACTCTCAGAAAGCTCAGTCCTTGATTGGCCATAAAACCATTTGCAGCTTTTAGATGTAAAACATTAATAAACATGTGCTTTGAGATAGTTTTAACTCAATTCAGACCTGCAAGTCTGAATTTCATGTTAGCCCTAAACTTTTAATTATTTCTATTCAACAAACAAAGCATTGTCTTCCTGACTTTGCAGTCTGCACGAAGATGAATAATCACTTCTGAAGAGCTATAAAGGGTAGCTATGTGTCTTGGTTTTAGCTGGGCTAGGGCTAATTTTTTCCTAGTAGCTGATATAATACTGCGTTTTGGATTTAGGGTGAGCATGAGATTGATAACACATTGGTGGATTAGTTCTTGTGAAGCAATCTTTACCTTCAGTCAGTGACTTTTTGGCTTCTCACACTATAGCACCAGCGAGTGGTTTGGGGTAAACAAGAAGCTGGGAGGGGACACAGCTTGGACAGCCGACCTAAGTCGGCCAAAGGGATATTCCATAGCATATGATCTCATGCTGAGCCTATAAACTAGGGGGAGAGCTGCCAGGGGCTTCTGCTGGGGAACAGGCTGGGCATCAGCCTGTGGGTGGTGAGTTAATTGTGTTGTGCATCACTTCTTTTGTATATTCTAATGATTTTATTTTTGTTATAATTTTGGCTTTCTGGTTTGGTCCCTTTAAACTGTCTTCATCTGAAACTACATTTTCTTCTCTCCCCCCCCACCCAATTCATCCCACTGTGGTGAGGTAGAGTGAGTGGGATGTTTAACTGCCTACCATATCCCTGTGCTAGGAGGAGCTGCTAGATTTTTGTGTGTGTCTTCAAGGGAAGATGTTACAATCTTCTGGCAAATTGTATTGATGACGAAAGAGAAAGCAAAAGCCTCCTAAAAATGGTAGCATCTGGTCTTTGAATATGGCACTGAAGTAATAGTAAACCTTGAAAAAGAAACATGAGAGGCCCACATCAGAAGTAGTAGTGGACTCTAAATTAGATCTGGGCAGCTATGACAGGATAGTCTGTAAAAAAAAAAAAAAATTGAGACTTGTGTTGCTGGAGAAGAAGCTACTAATCGTTGTCATGACTTTAGTTATAAAATACTGAAACTTTAATGCTTTTCAGAAATCTCTATATCATCTATAAATGCCAGAATACATAGCAAAGATGTTGTATGTGAGTTTCCTGCAGGTTTTGAGAGAGATTCTGACCTGGCAGACCTAATCTGAAGTCCATAGCTTTCACTGAATGCTAATTTTCTCTAGTAGGAGATCTTAACTGTGGGGTTGTCTCCAAAACACTGGGTGATTGTTACAGAAGCTGGATGATACTCAGAATGTAAGAAACTTGTCTACACTCTGTACCAAGCAATCTTGCTGTATCAATACTGTATATGTTGCAAAATTATTTGGATGATTTGAGAGCACTGATAATTTACTTGGGGTCTTTGAATTTTTTGGGTGTAGCTTGGTGCAAATTTAAATCTCTCCTTTTGCATATTAGTCTTTGCTCCACTCTCTCTGCTTATGAATTAAGGTAGATTTTTTTCCCAATGAAATATTTTAAATATCTGGAACTCATAATCATAGAGGGCACTTGTTCATAGCTCACTTATTTTATATATGCTGTAATGGGTGGCTTAGGTCTTTTGTTCATGAAGTATGCTGACCCTTATAATTGAGGAGGCAAAGACTCCTCAATTATAGTATTGCTGTGTTTCTCAAGAGAGCAACAAATAGTTATGATTAAAACGAACAAGCTTAAATACCACATCTTTAAATTCATGCAGAATAAATTTATAATGGTATTTTATTTAAATATAATGAAGCCTTTGACTCACAAGTAGTCAATCAGCAAAAATATTTTTGTTCATCCTGAAAAAACCTTGAAATTGACTTAAAAGTTACCTTTGCAATGTTGGGTGAAAGTAGGTGCAGAGGAGGGCCACACAAATGGCCAGAGGACTGGAACTCTTCTCCTGAGAAGAAAGTTGGAATTGTTCAGCCTAGGGAAGAGAAGGCTCAGGGTAGACCTTATTGAGGCCTTTCAATGTATATAAAGGTGACTAATGAGAAACTCTGAAAGATTTTATTGCCAAGGCTTATTGAGATAGGATCAGGTGTAATGGTTTTAAGCTGAAACAAGGTAGATTTACTTTGGCTATGAGGAAGAAGTTTTTTGTAAGTGAGTTGACATATTGGCACAGGTTTTCCAGAGGTGTTGTGGATGCTGCATTATTTGAGGTGTGCAAGATCAGGCTGGATAGGGCTTTGAGCAACTGGATCCAGTGAAAGAGATGTCCCCACCTATGGCAGACAGGTTGGACTGCATCTTTAAAACTTCCTTCCAACCCAAACCATTGTATGATATCTAGAAAGGATTTAGGCAGCAAGAATGACGTCTTGTTGCCCACTACTGTTGGAGTTTGTCTTTGCTCCCCCTACCCCTTAGGCTCTCTAGACATCATTCCTGTATTTCCCAAGATGCCAGTGAGTATTGTGCTTAGTATTTGGTACTTTGTTTGATTTTACATGTAAAATCACTTTTTCAATAAGACTTGGTAGTTGTTGTCATTGTAGAGCCTCATTAAAATTGCAAGATACTTCTAAATATTTTTGTTGTGTTAAAATTACATACTCTTGATGCCTTCATGGAAATCTACCTGACTATGAGTATTAAGCTATAAAGCTATCCTCTAAGAAAATGGACACCAGAATAACTTTTTATCTATCATTTATTTAAATGAGGAATCACAGATGACTTATTTTTGAAGTTGGAAAGGGCTTAAAGATACAGATGGGGCAAAACCAAATAGTTTTGGAAGAAGCAGAATTTAAATGATCAGTACTGTGATGGACAGTAGTCTGTGTTGCTCATTATTGCTCTGAAATGCCATTATTTTCTTGAAACGGTAGGGCTTTTGATTTAAGGATGTTTTTAGAGGCAAAGCCTTTTTAAACATGTTGTTAATCTTTAAGACTGAGCATGTCTCTCTCCCTTCTTCCCTTCTTGGCTCTTGCAGAGTGTTTCTTTGTTTGAAGTTTTCACAAGAAAAGCATGCGGTTGCTTTGCAAGTAGGTGGAGAAAAGGGAAGATTTTCTTCAGTGTTCTGGGTTTGTGCTCACATCTGCAAAAACTGAAGTTAGTTTGGAGGCCAGCAACTGTCACGAGGACACAAAATTACAAAATTGATCTGCCTTACACAGCAGATCGATTTGTGCTTCTGGAAGATTTATTTCTCTTGGGTCAGTTCTAACTTTTCGTGTTGATTCGAGTAGCTTTGTGTCTTTGCATCCTTTTATGGCTCCTTTCTTTATGAGAAACCTCTTTGCTGTCTCTTGGAGTGCTTGTATGTCAGACCAGAGTGTGGTAGGGGGATGCTCTAACTAGCTACAATTGAGCCACCTCAGGTATCCAAAGCTTCCAGCCATGACAGAATGGATCTCTGCATGATTAATTTACTCCTACCCTCACAAGCTTTGTCAGGCTGCAGTCAGACTCGTCAGAGAGATGATTCATTTCTTCCTTCTGTAGAATCTGGGCCTTACAATACGTCTCTGCTATAGTAAGATGGGTCGTGGTAATAAAAGCAAGAAGGATGCAAAATAGAAAGTCTAAGTTTGAGGCACTGACCTACTCTGGAGGTGTAATGACGCATCTGTCTGAAACTTGGTGGTAAGAAAGAGAAAAGGAGTCATGCAGTGTCTAATTGGACAGCACTGGGTTACCCTGGCTGCTGTGAGACACACAAAGTGGGACTTTTGGTGCAGAATACCAAGTTCTTGGTCCCTTACTCTTCAGGAAGTGTGTTTTTGTTGTGAAACTTAAGGGTCTCATCTTAAATATCTGAATATTATTTAGAAGCATTGTCAGTTTACAAACAACTTCTTAGACTGGGAAAAGTGAACGTGGCTTCTTTCATCTTTAGAGATGCATAACAATCAATTTTTAAAAATAATGGTGAGAATGCTGCTTAGCATTACTTTTAAGGAATTATAGAGGGACAAAAATTCAATGTGTTTAATGTTATGTGCACTGAGCAAACAAAAAAGTAATAAATTCTAGTTTTCATAGAGGAGGTATATTCTGTTATGTTTCTGTTAATTATTTTTAACTTAAGGAATGAAACCATCTGTCTCCTTCTGATTGAGATTGTTTCTAAAACCAAAAGCATTACATTTTTTTTTTTGTTTGGTTAAAACTGGAAAAAATCCCTTGAAAAGCTGTACCCTCTGCAGTTGTGATTTAACAATTAGTGCCATGTGGCTGAGCATCTGATTCCTAAACCAGTCCCACTAAGGGCATTGGGAGGGCTGTTTCCTACAGCTCTCAAAGAGGCTGCATGCCAGAATGTGGTGTTGATGTAAGTCTTTTTAAAGATGTTTCTCTATATTCCTTTACTTTCTATATATAAATTGCTATTTCTGTGGAGCAGTTCCTGTCATTGCAGGCAAAATACAATTTAAGTCATGCAGTCTGTACAGACTTGTTCCTGATGTTTTTTGTTGAAGGGGAAAAGTATATATTCATAGAAAGCTGCCCAGTTGCTTGTTTCCCAAATTCAGAATTTTACCAGCTGTGAGCAGGATAAAAACATGCCTATATCACATCTTCCCAGAAAAAAAATCTTCATTCCTAAAAAGTATTATTGCATTAAAGCACTACAGAACAACTTATAGAAATTGTTGAGAACTACCAATAGTCACACAAAGTATGCCTAAAGGTTTTGTTATAATATAATAAAGGTAATAAGCAGCAGAACTTGAATTTTCTGGGCAACGGGTTCTGTATTACTCTTTTTTTTATCTTTTTACATTATGTGAAAGTAAATTTCAGAGTTGTAGATATATTAGTCCCTTTTTTTAAAATAAGATTAGCAGCCAGAATGATATGAAGACATTTTTGTTGTCAGTACCAAACCTTAGCTGGTGTGTTTATCATGTAGCTACTGGAGGTTTTTTTTCATTAAAGACTGGCTGTCCTCCCTGTGCATTTAAATGGCATGTTGGCTAACAACAGAAAATTGTGTGGTTGATGAATTCTTATGTTCCCTCACACTTTTATTTTTGGCAGTAAATTACCAGAGAAGGGCCTTGACTTAATTCCTGATGCATAGCTGCTGTGAGAGTGGAATGTACTGATGAGTTATTTTTAATGGGTTGGCAGTGACTTTGAAGCCAAAATGTTGTATTGACAAAATAGAGCCGTATTTTTAAGACAGTGAAATTCATTTTATGTTTTTCCATTATCAGGAGGTATTTATTTCAAGAAAACCATAACAAAGATTTTCTGTGATAAAGCATTAATGTGAAGAAAAAGGGTAAAGGAAGACTGAAGGGCGGGAAGCTCAGAGCAGTTCCCTTGTGTGTTCTCTATAAAGTCTGGCTGAACAATCCAGAGCATTGCAAGTTAATATCTCTTAATAAATGCTTTAATGAGACTCAGATAGGGAGGTTTTAATATTTCTGACTCTATACTTCCTGATTTCCCTTGATTTCACTTGATATTTCCAAATAATAAACATTAGAACTTGGAGGAGAAATATTGGGAGAAGGGTATCAGGGTTGTTGGTTGAGGTGTTCAGGAAGATGTTATTTCTTTTTCCTCAGACAATGCAGAGCCCGTTGCAACTTCATGCCCCTTTGATTGCAATTCCGTGAAAAATCAAATTGATGACAGCAATAACTAGCCACTGGTGGTAGCCACAGTGATTTATTATTTTTTGTGGCAGCTGCCTTGCATTTGGCTGTTCTGTCAGTCAAATGCAATCAGGGTAAAAATAAATTTAGGATAATATTCAGATTTAAGGTTTATGCATGGCAACATCATTTTGGGAAACTTCCTTGTCTTCTCTTTTAGCACTCTTTGTTCCAGGGGTGTGTAACAAAGGGTGAACCAGAACATCAGTGATACACAGAAAGCAAGGAGGGGAGGAGGTGGCAACCCAAAATTCATGTTAAGTACTTAGAAAAATGAGCTTTTTCTCTTTGTTATCAAATCTGATTCCCTCAAGTGCCTTATTTCCTGTGCTTGCTTTTCTTTACAGACATGTCCTATTCTGTTCTGCCAAAGATGCCTGCAAATAGGCAAAAGTAACTCAGTGGTGAAGGATATTTTAAATACAGAAAGAAAGCATCACTTTTTCCTTCTCATCCCCATGCGATGAAAAGATGTGGGCTTGACAAAAATGTTGCTAAGACATTTACTTAAGGCTAAGCAGATGATAATTCCTCTGCATAATACCTTGAGTTGGTTACAGCAGTAGTGCTGATTGTAGAACCCCCTGACTGACTGACTAGCAAGGAGCTAGACTAAATTATGCATTTTATTCAGTGGTCATATGTAAGGCTATATTGTAAAGATGAATTTCTTACATTTTGTTGAGAGTTGCGCTTGGAGGAATCAGCCCAGTCTTGCTGAATGAAACCAGAAATCAGACATTTCAGAGCAAACTCCTCTTAAGGACAAGTTGGAGAGATGGCATGAGCTGTGAGGGCAAAGGAGCTTATGCAAATTTCACTTTTAACAAATGTAAGAAGGTAATAACTTGGTTCAGCAGGAGAAGATTTAGGCATAGATTTTTGAAAAAAGCAAGTTGCACAGTGCATCTAATGGATAGACTTTATGGCCATGAGCTCCTGTGGCAGGCTTTTCCCAGCTCAGAAGATAGCAGCTACACAGCAGGAGCTGGGAGGTTGTGTAGGTAATTCAGGACTGCTTGGAAAATGGTGGTTTCCAGCATCTGGTGCAGTTTGTAATGTAACCAGTGTTCACTGTTGCCAAAATTCAAAACCAGTTTCCATCCTCCTGTGGGAGGAGGCAAGAATCTCCTTTCAAGCATGAGGAGTTCAAGCATATTAAAACCTATTCATTTATAGGGAGGGTAAAGAGAAGTATGAATATACTGTAAGGATAATAAAATGAGTGCAGACATGGCTGATTGCCCTTGAGCTGACCGCTAATGAGGCATGCTGGCACAGGCACCTTGGGTAAAAGCTGAGCATTCTGAATTGTCACTGAAATACCTGAAATGAGTTCTGAAGGCTTACATCACCTGGAAATCAGTCTCACCCAGTTTTCTTTCATAGGAGGTTCTTAGAAGTCACTACTGAAGTAAATTATTTTATGGCCTTGCAGTAAATGTGTTTTGATTTTATATCTATCTATATATATATTTAATTTTTAAGCACATATGACTGTTTACAAATGAAGTTTAAGTAATCTCTTTTTGGTGGTCATCTTATTTTTTTAATAGAAAATATGCAAAGGCATACGGAGGTACAGAAGGGTTCAGTATATTAATGAAAGCTTTTTTAAGAACATTAAATATGTAGTAATTTTTCTCAGATACTTATTGGCAGGAAAGGATGGCTGTTATCCAACTTCCTAACACCTGTACTTCTATCAGTTGCATACAGTTGTAGAGTAATTACAAGTACAACTTAAGAGCTTTGAGAGACAATTACCTCAATGGACTCCTCTTTTCTTTGCTCTTCTGGAAAAATTAGCTCTTAACTGTATTGTAAAGAATACATGCAATGCTGGCAAGTTGAGCTAAAGAAGCTGTGCTTGTATCAGTGTTCCTCTGAGTTTCCTTAGTTTCAGTTCTGGTTTTGCAACCATATAATTCCACTGATTTCAGAGCAGTCATTCCTAATTTTTTACTTCTGTAAGTCATGCCCTAAAGAAATCTTTCATGGGACAAGGAGGACTTGGCAGTAAACATTCTTCAGAATACTGCAAAGTGGATGCAGTTGAAGCAAGAGGTAATATTATGAAAGATAATGGGCTTTTTTCTTACATATGCAATAGCTATCATTTGCATTGACATGTTGGGGAATGGATTCTTTTCGTTCATGTTACTCTAGGGAACCATTTTCCCTCTCTTGCTCAGTGTATTTAGAACACTGAAAATAATAAAAGCTGCCTGCACCTGACCTGACTCAGACTGTAAATTTTTGGTTGCTTTAAAAGACATTCCCACATCCAATGCATTGTTGACTTCTTAATAGTTGCCAAGGCTACAAGTGAGGAAAGCTCTCTTTTTTCCTCTTTTTTTTTTTTTTTTTTTTTTTAAACATAGAGTAGAAATACACCAAAATTTTGTTGAGATGATGATTGGCAATGGGTCTGTGGGTGGGGAAATTGGAAAATGGGGTCAGATGCATTTCATGTCCTGCTTTTTCTCCTAGGATGTTATTCCCTTAGTTTCTACTTCAATGAGTTTACTGTTAGCCTGTGTATGCAGTTTCTCAGTATTTTGCTTTTCACCTTAAACACAGATTTAATTTTTCAGACCTATCATGTGGCTCCTGAACTGAGTTTAAGGGATTTTTTTAATTCATATTTTAATAAAAACAATGAGAAAAAAAGTTGACAATAGATACAATTGGAAGATTATTAATCCTTTCCAAAGAGTAAAAGTTCCACACTTTTGCAACCCTTTTCACTCCCTTATTATAGTTGACTTCAGAATAATATGGCCACTTGTCGACCTTTGTGAGGATAGAAAAACATTTTCAAAGCTCTGAGTGCAGATACTAATAAATGATAATAAATTTCTAATACCAGATTTCTTTGAACTCTGATTACTGTTTCCCTTCAAATTCTACTCCCAGTTAGAAAACTTGATGATTTTCCTGCCTGTAGTCTGCAAGGTCCACTAGAATGAAAGAGGTTTTTTTTCAGTATGTCTATCCATTGCAGCTAAATTAGATAACCTTGATTAAAAATCAGTCTATAATGAAGGTGAAATATTCTGTTCTTTCAAAGGTGGATCTTGCAGTTTTTCAGAGATTTTTGCGTTTGCAAAAAGAGTAATGTACAACTACCATTAAAACTGCATTTGTAGTATTCCAACCTATTAGAAAAAAGAAACTCTATATGTGTAAATAAAATGGTCAAATATAGAAAGCACAGAGGGTAGGAACAAGTGGTATTCACTTTTCCAGTAAGCAACATAACTTGGTGTCTGGCCTTGCCAGACCAGAAATAAAGAAGAGTTTGTGAGGTGTTTAGAGAACTTCTTAAAAAAAATGTTGTCTACATTTATAAAATTGATTAACTAATGAACACCAGTCAAGACAGTTTTGAAATTCTGGGATGTCAAAAAGATATGGTTGGGGGAAGCAGTGTTCTGGAAGTATTTAATTATTGATATTTGTATTTATTTGAATATTAGTATTTTCTTCAGTCACTTTGACTACTGTAAGTTGTGATGCTGGGTTTGGGTGCACTTATGCTACTGCTGTTGCACTCTGAACTGATATCAGTGTACTCGGGCCTATATCTGGGCTGAGAAGTATCTTTTATTGCCACAATTTTTTTACCTGCTCTTTTTGATAGGAATCTGAGGGTTTTTTTACTGACACTGTTCACTGTAAGTTGTACAATTTAAGTTCTTCAAACAGAAGGACTACTTTTCACTTTTTACATGGACACTCAGAAACTGCGAGAACCTGAGCAGCTCATCTTCTATCTTCTGTAATACCATCCTGTTGTGGGACCCTACTGATAACATGTGCATTGATGTGCATTTGATATTTTTGTTGCTTTTCTCCTCTCTTGTTCTGCACTTCTGAACATTGTCGTTATTTTGGTGCTTCAGCAGGGTGCCTCTGATGGGAAAGTGAGAAACAAGAAGAAAATATTCTCTGACTTCTGAGAGGGAGAGGGTGAATGGTTGGCTGGATGCTGCAGCTGATAGTTGTCAAAAAAAGCCTTTGCTGGAGTTAATGTAAGGGAAAACAGCAAAGAGAAGCAGTGTAGACTAATACCTCTCAATGTCTTTTGGATTTCTGTGATTGATTTCAGAAGGAAAAAAAATATCTTCTGATACACAATAAAATAGGCTCTGGACTAAAGTCTTTTTATTCTTGCTGAGAAGTAGTAAAGGGCATTTTAAAAACAGGCAGCAAAAGGGATTGTGCTGCTGTTAGATAGTATGAATATAGAAGCAAGAATATAAATTCTCCTGTGAAAGTGACACTTCTGATGTTTCAAATGTTTTGATAGTTTTGTATAGGAAGAGCTGCTATTCATTTTGTGCAGCTTTCATTCCTGTAATATGAGCATGTGTCTTATTTTACCTCTATTTTTATATATTCACTGCAAAAATCTGTGTTGGAATTTTCTCAGATCCATGGTTTAAGAACAAAACTGAGCAGAACTACTTATTTCTTGTGAAGTATGTAAATACTACATATCATAACCTGCACAGCATTTTTGTCTGCCTGTTCCAGTGGTTATGTCCTTGGAATCATAATGATGATGCCTCTCTGAAAATACTTGGAATAAATCCTAATTTTTTATATGTCTGTGGAAGTAGATCAGAGCTGTACCTGCAGGTGTGGTCTATGGCATAATTTTGATTAAAAAAAAAATCTTAGTTTTTGGTAGAAATATTTGGAGAGATTTAAATAAAGTTGTGCTACTTACTCAGGAAGCAGTGATGATTTTTTTGAATAAAAGTGTTGAGGAACAGACTTGGCTATACAAAAAGTGGTGATTTGGAAGGTGGTGAAAGAATAAAGGAAGAAGATATCTAAAGAAAGAAAACTTTTTCTTTCAAGTTCTTCTCTACACAGTGGGAAAACTTCCATAACCGAAAAGACCCAAGCCATGTCAGTGTTTATGAGGGTGAGGGGATGGTAACAGAATAAATCTCTAGTTGTTATATGCCAGAAATGAATTTGAAATGTAGATAAAGGTAACTAGAGAGTGATAAGACTTCCTTCTTTGAGAAAGTTTTGCATTTTTGGCGGTTTCAACCCTACTTTCAGTTTAATATGTGTGTGGAGTTGCTTGGAGAGATGAATTCAACACTGCAGTCAGTCACTATCCGGATGCAGTTATTTACATTCTCTTTTACTTTCTCTAGACAAACTAAATTTGGTTTAGGGAGTAACTTCTTGTCAAGGTGGCAAAATATGAATAACTGGGTCTGTTCCTACCCAGATGTAGCAAAGATGCCACAGCATTCCAGGACTGGATGAGCTTGATTTAATTCAAACTGTATTTATCAGAATGATGATTAAAAATCCTGTCAAACAGCACTTTTAATGTATTTATCAAAAAAAGGCTGTGGGGCCAAGATAACTCCCCCTTTTCCTACTGGAAATAAAATAGGTGAGACAAGAACTTCTGAAGAAGTCTGGTGGTGCCTGGTATTAAGCGGCTTCTCCAGCCCAGCATTAAAGCTGTAGGTCCTTCTGAATTTAACTAGTTGGAGTTCA
The DNA here is from genome assembly GCA_013400175.1 of Phainopepla nitens. Taxonomy (NCBI): domain Eukaryota; kingdom Metazoa; phylum Chordata; class Aves; order Passeriformes; family Bombycillidae; genus Phainopepla; species Phainopepla nitens. The sequence continues at coordinate 1,222,840 of VXBQ01014007.1, forward strand.
AGCAGCCTCCAGCTGAATTTTTAAAGAGGTTGTCTTGTAAACAGGAGTAGCCTCCTGATGCATCACTAATACTCATGTGAAAAATAGTGATTGTCCCAAGAACTTTTACAGTTGAACAGTTGCATTTACAGTCTTGCTAGTGTTTCGTAAAATTAGGGCTGAGTTAAATGGAATATAAAGTATGAAGCCCCTCACACACACCTCAAACTAAACAAACTAACAATAGTAATGATGGGAACATCTTTCAGCCAAGGATTTTTGAAGAAATAGCATCACTTCCCAGGACACTGAATTAAGAATGGTTTGCAGCTTCCTCTAACATACTGCCCAAAGCCCATGTGACTCTTAAATGTTGACTAAATTCACTGTCAAAACACCAGACAGTCTTGGAAGGAAAAAAGTGTCCTATTTAACAGCATAAGCATGTGGAACAGGGAGTCAAAGAACAGTTTATGCTACAGAAAATGCAGGCACACGCTACACATGTGAAGATGCAGAATGTCTGATTCTGGAAATACAGAAGGAAAATTAAACCTAATATGTGTAAAATCAAGACTAGAGTTCATTTCAGAGCAAATCCAATAGAGAATTACTAGACGGACAAAGTCCTCTGAAGTATAGCAGCTAAATTTCAGACAGTGCTTGGAAATCTGAACATGAAATTATAATATCCAGTCTAACACAGAAATTTCAGGATTTGATACTTGGGAATCAACCTGTTTCTCATTGTTTGTTTTCTGGAAGGCCTCGGAATATTGTAGATGTGTTTTCCACCTTTGTTTTCTGATGCTGTCTTCTGCTTAGAAATACTGTCTGTCTTCTTAGAAATACTATGAAGTACTTATGCAAATATTCAAAGATATTACTAACTTTGTTTTATTGTGATGTTTTAAGATTTTAGCTTTTATATTTTTCAAATCCTATACTGCATTAGTGCATAGCTCTAAACTCCATATAAAGTGTAGTTAACTGTCTTCACATTTTGGTCAGACAATCCCTCTGGGCCTGTGAGCCAAGGACACCTCATAGCCTCAGGCCCTGAAAAGTATACATAAAAGTGAATTGGTGAGGAGCAAACTGGGAGAATATGAGTTTATTACCTGGAGCTGTAGTCAGATTAACCCCTGAGATGCAAGTAGACCAAATCTGAGACGCTCATGACCATCATCCATTTTGAGTGCAGCCCCTTGGGGAGGCTTTGTCTGCCCTTAAAGTACTGGCCCTTCATTAAATGTACCTGCTTTTATCCTTTTAACTTGGTCTGGTCTCTGTTTCTAGGTAAGCCTGAATTAGGCATCAATTGCAGTGCCAACAGCCTTCTAAAAAGTGGGGATTTAATGGCTGAAATGCACTCCTTACAAGTACATATATCTTGAATCTGTTTACAACAGATGACCCTACCTCAGAACTCTAATTTTGCACATATTTAGGAACTGCTAAATGTTTCTGTATTGTATGTGTGTGTGCACAGGCAAGACCATCGCTGTAGGTTTATGCACCTTGGTACACAGTGCTTCAATTAGGGGATGCTGCTCTGGTTTTAAAATTACAGTTTCATTGCCTTTAATGCTCATTTACTGACAGTGTAAATGATTGAGCGAATTCAATTACCTGCATTTCTTTATTTGAATAAAATCTGTTTGAAATAGCATAAAACTGATTTTCATACTAAAAAATTCTGAACAAATACCCAGTTGTCTTCAGGGAAATCATGAACTAGAACAGTCTCTAAAAAATGACTATAGGGGTATGTTTTACCCCAAAAATAGTTGTTTTCTGAAAATTATTTTTCAGTCTTTCTAAGTTTCAGTGAACAATATATCTCAGTTAACTTTTCTGGGTATTACAGTCCTTTTTTTTCCCTCACAACATTTTATTATGTATTGTATAGTCATGGAGATATATTCTTCTGGTAAACATACAGAATTATGATGTTTGCAAAGCTTATCTATTATCTTAAAATTATGTCAGAAACAGAAAAAGTATGCTTGTGGGAGATTTGTGCATGGAAATTTTGGCACTGTGGGTACAACTATAGATGCAGATGAATGTGTATGTATTGCTGAAATGCAACTTGGGAGAAATCAACCTTCCTTCCTGAAAGCCTGGGCTTCAGACAGATGAGTTGGACACTAAAGCTTCCATGGGAGGGATGGGTTTCTATTTCATTACCATTTTGAAATTCCCCCCACCACCACTTTCTTTAGACTACAATTTTGTTTTATTTTTCTTATTTTTACGTCGAAACTATTCCTGTGTCTGAGTTTGGTAGCATGAAGAATTGTTAGGAAAAATGAAGAATATATAAATAGGGTATCTACAACCTTATTTAGCAGACAGGACCAGGTGTTCTATGTCAGAAAACCCTATTCTTAAATTCTTAATGTATTGCATGTTCTGAAATGAGCCAAGTTCTTATCATAATTGGGTGGAAGTGTGAGTATGTTTCAGGAATTTGGATAATTATACCTTTTAGACTTTCACAATGAAGATTTTTAAGTGGAAAAAATTAAAATTCTCTGGTGAAATTAAACCTCCATTTGCTGGGCTGGTAGACCTAAAACTGCCCCTGTGTCTCACTAAGTTGCTTTTGTCAGAGAAGTCAATTTTCTTCCCCACCAGTGTTCCAACAATCTTCCTATGCATCTGCTTCTAGTGAGTATTTTTGACAGATGGGGAGAGAAATGCCATTTTCTCCTGCATAATGGGATGTGCAATATTGCACACAGACCTTTAAATTGTCTGTAAAGATTTATCTCTGATCACTGCAGTAAAATATCATCTTATTTACAATTAAATGAGAAACTCTATTTGTCAAGCTCTTCCAGACAAGTATTTTAAATGTCAAAAATCAGTTGTTTGCTTCAGATTCAACAGTTATTTGATTTAGAATCTTGGTGCTTGCAGGGGGCACAGGGGACACAGATGATAATGTGAAAAAATGAAACAGTGTTCAAGTCCTGGAAGGTGCTGAGAACTTCCCCTAAAAGCTAGAAGAATGAATGGCACTCAGGAGCAATCTTTTAAAATTAAATGAAATCTAAAATAAATTTTAAAATTCAAAAACTATAAAAATCTTCAAAGCCATGTTTTATGATACTTTGGAAATTATTCTTTTGTTCTCTGTTAAGTTGCATATTGTAACAGAGGTAATTAGCAAGACCTTATGTATTCTGGCATGTAATGGCTTGTAAGAATCTTAGTAGTCGTAAACTGAGTAAATAAATGAGAAATCCTGTTTAAATAGTGCTTTTCTGAGCTATTGGGTGACAAATTGAATTGGGCTCCTTGCTACCCAACCCAAACATAAAATTCATCACTGTTGCAAGCGTGTAATTTTTTTTTTTGCCCTCCCAGCATGGCAGGACTTGAGCTTTTGGGCCTTGCTTTCAATATTTTTATTGATTTGAAAATGAGGAAAAATAATTTTGCAATTAAATTTGCCTGAACTGATGAGGGGACTGATTTAAATTACAAGCCAAATACAGAAAATTTGAAATTAGCTGATCAGACATAAGTTAAGAATGTATGTTAATAGCATTTCTATCTTGAGAATAGGTTTTCCCATCTATGGATCTTGTTGCTTTTATAATGGTGCTCTATTTAGCTTGACACACACAGTACAGTAGCTCTTCAATCTGGTCTTATTCATTAATGCTTTGTTACCTGGTAAGGATTCCACCAAAGAGCTGGTAGTAGACTTGAATATGTGAAAGTAAATAATGTAATTAGCTTTAAAAGAGCATAATAAGGACACTATTGATTAGGGATTATTGAGGTGATAGCAGTCAACAGATGAAAATCATATACCTGGAAAAAAAAAAAATTCCACTTTTAAGGGAGCTTGCACATGATTTTGCTTAGTTCATACTGCAGTACACTTGTCTCTTCTACTTGGGAGTAGAAGTCCCTCCTCAGGGCAGGGGTGCCAATGCAAAGGACTTCAGTGTGCTGTCTCAGTGAAAGTGTGTTTTTATTTAAATATATATATATATATATATAAACACCTTGTTGTAATAACTTGTTAAATGTAGAAATGAAGGTGCAGGGTTTTGTTGGCTGTGTCTGAGCTTGCAGAGCATGTAGCAACCAAGTGGGGAAATGGACATTTGGGAGAAAGCTGTGACATTCCTTGCCACTTGGTCACTCTTTTCCTGCCCATTCTTCCTTCTCAGAATTCTTTGTCAAGCTGCTGCAGAGATGTGGGATTTAAGTCGTCTGTATGTCAAGGTGGTTTGCAAGTGCAACACAACTCCTGTTTTGATTACTTATGTCAAAATAAGTGATTGCGAGAATGCTGGGAAATAGGTAACTGGGGAGTGATACCTGTATGCCGAGTTTTCTTGAAAAGCAGATTTGGGAATTGTTTGCTCTCGTGTAAATAAATCCTACACTAAAATTGTTCAGACTTTGAAATACATGAAGTTCAGAAGTTTTGATTTTTGGGGTATGTAAGGGGACATATTTAGCCATTTGGAAGGATAGTACAGAAAAGTCTGGGGGTTTTTTTGGTGGTTGTTCATGGTTAAAAAAATAAACAACACATAACCCCCCCCACAACACAGACAAAGAAAACCATCTAATTTATAGCAGCTAACAAAAGTGATCTGTACCTTAAATCTAACCACCTCACCAGTAGCTGGAGAATAAGCTCACGCTAGTCCTGAGCTTGCTGGTTGTGCTCCAGGGCCATGTGGCTGTTAGCAGCAGTACTTAGGCAGTAAGTGCTTGGCTGGACCCAAGCCAGAATGTGCTTAGCCCATTGTAGAATGGGATTCTAAATTACTACTGTATGACAAGTGTTTGTGGGGAGAATTGAGAGTTGACTTAGCCATGTGTGTCTCTCTCAGGGAGCCTACTTGTGAGCTGAGGAGCAGAGAATGAAAATGATAAAAGACAAAGTAGGGTAAGAAATTCACCCAGTCATTGCTACTGCTGTAGTTTACCAGTTCTCCCATGAAATTTTCACGGGGGCATAATGGATCTGATGCCAAGCATGATATGATTTTTATTGCAGGCCTGATGAAATCTTTTAATGTCTCATTATGTTACCTGAAGTCTACCATTTGAGTGGTTATTCAGAGATGTTCAAGATAATATGAATGAGGATATGAATTCTTGTAGAAAATCAGAATATTACCATCCAATGTGTGTGCTTAGCTGAGAGATGGTGTGTCGAGTGAAGCTCTGAGCCAGAGTTTCCATGGATTTGCAATTATGGCTTGTTTTATAATAAAATCTTTAACATTTAGGAGTTATAGGAAAATGGTGTGCAGTAATCCATATTGCTAATTTATTAACATCAAGAGTTCATGAAAATAATGAAATAAAATAAATCCTAAAGACTAGAACCTAAAACTTTAGCTAGGAAGAACATTTTGTTATGTCTGACTGAGAGGCTGAGGTCAAAATCTGCAACAATAAATAATGACAAGTCCATTTTTTCCCCCTAATAATGGCAATGTATTTTTTCTACTTTATTTCATATGCACAGTAAGCTGCAGATATCTTTGCAAAAATGATGAGCAAGCCAAGCATACAAAGTACATGAAATATTTTATTTTCTTAGGAAAGTAAAACTGCAGCATCATGCCAGGACATGGATTCAATTGTAAAATTGTATTTTAAAAAATGCTCTTCTTCTGAGAAACAAGATGTTCATTCCTCTGTCCAGCTTGTATAAACAAACATTAAATCCTGTCTAATTTTTGAAACTTACTACTAATTTTTTGCACAGGTAAAGTGAGGATAATAACAATGTCATGTTGCTGCTGGAAAGGTTTTTTTTCTAATACTTTTTTCTTTTGCTGATTGAAAGACAGGCCATCTGCCACCAAGCGTTCTGCATTTGTCTTTAGCATGCCACCTGCAACTTTAAATGAAAGTTTTAAGTGAGATTCCGTCTGTCCTGTCTTCTCACTTGCTGGATTTCTTTAAAAGGAAATAGGTTTGTGTTTTTGTTTTGTTGTTTTTTTTTTTTTTAATCACGCTAACTGACTTTTGCAGAGGAATCTTTAGTTTCTCAAAATGGTTGCAATTCCATATTGGCAGATTATATTCAACATGAGTTATGGACTTTTTTATCAGAAGGTGTCTTGATCAGTTATGCTGGAGATTTAGTGATGAAGAGAGATATTAAATAAGTGTCTCAAAATTAAATAATCCTCACTAGTGCTGGGTTTTACAATCATGGCTGTGCTTTAGCTGAAGATATGTAGATTGGAAGTACTTTGGTATAGGCAGAGAAATTAATTTTTGATTGAAGAAGTGTGTCCTTATTTTGGCGCTTGAAATGTGAGTACAGATCCCACTTCTAAACCCCATGTTCTGATTTGGTCGTTTTGGATATGAGAAACAGGTGTGTGTACCACACTGTGTCATGTCTCCATTGCTGATTTGACCTTCACCCAGCCCACATTCCCCAAATGTACATCTTTAGTGTGCTGTCCGTGAACAGTGGCTATAGATTTAAGGTAACTTCTGAAAAAAGAGATTTGCTCTTGCAAATCCACTGCCTTTTTTTGGAGTGATACGGTTGTGGGGCGGAGCTGGGTGTGATAATTAGCAGGTTGTTCAGCAGTTACTGTGATATTCTGGAATTGTGTGCCTGAATGGGAGCTTTATCAAAGTGTGAGAAATGCCAGAATGGAGTTTGCAGAAAGGAAATCTTGATTGTTTTGAAGCTGATGGAAAGGGAGTGGTGGATTTTAGAGAACTTGACTCCCTTATTTCCATATTGTTTTAAAATTCGTTGAATTGACAGTCCAGCTCAGGCAATATCCTTGCTGCCCTAAAATATTAACAATGGCAGGTGCACCAAAATTTCATAGTGGAAAAGCTCAGTACTGATGTAAGTGTGAGAAAGCTTTTGAGAACATTGTACAGAGATGGAATTACTGCAGAGAGTGAGGCAGGCACTGTGACACGGGAACAAACTGTTGATAATGAGTGGGAGTTTAAGTAAAGCACTGAGTGGCTAGATCATAAAGGATAAAACTCTATTTTCTTATCTCTGGCTGCTATTACTTACAAGTGTAATGAGGTTGGCTGCAAAATTAACTTTCTGTGGAGGCTTCATAAAATAAAACAGAACAAAGTATTATTAGATGAGTGGATTTTATTCAGTGTGTTAGATTGAATTAGAGTGTATCTTTTTGCAGTCTGATTAGTATTTTGAACATGCCTGGAAATTAAGAAGAAGAAAGAAGTAGTTGTAACAAAAAAAAAGGCTCTAAAGCAGCTTTTTAGAGATCACTTTGACCTTGAAAAAGATGAAACGAGAACAAGTGTAAAATAGAGAATCATCTGCTATTAGCACAAAATACTGTAGTGCAGTACTACTCACCAAGTAGAAAAGCAAAAGAATAAAGAAAAGGGTAGATAAAAGGTCAATATTCGTAGTAGTCAAACACTTAGATCTATCAGTAAGCAATTATATTCTAATTAATCTCAACATGGTTAAGTTTTATTTTGAATCAAGCTACCATAAAAACTAAGGGTTTTAAGGGCCTGGAACAACTGACTTTTGGAGTAGTTTTATTAAATATTTCTAAATTTTTCTGCAGGTAATGTTTTAGGTACTCCAATTCAGCATCTTGTTTTATATGTATGATATCACAGAAACACATTTCAGTGGCATTACTGCAAAGAATGCAAGGTTGCAAAGTGAGGAACATCTCCTTTACTGCCCTAAACGAAAACAAAACAGTCATAGCCTGAAATTTCTTGTTACAAAGGAGATCTCTCCTATGCTTGTCTCTTGAGCAGCTGGAATGTATGTAGGAGTGCATGTATTGATTTCACGTAGTTGCAAATGGGGAGAGTCCCTCAGGCTGCAGCATTGATTGAAGTGAACATAATGATTTGACTGTCAACATGAAATGAATATGTATTTATAGCTTACATTTGCTATTTTAAGTTTTGTTTCAAAGAACAAGAAAAAAAGGGTTGCGGTTTATTAATTAACATTTCCCTTAATAAGCCTGGTTCAATTGGGAAATAAATGCTCAGAAGCAACATCCAGTGTAAATCCAATGAAAAAGGCAACATTTAATCTTTCATGGGTTTGTTTTGGTTTGGTTTTTTTATTTGTTTGGTATTTTGAGGAGTTAGTTTGTTTGGGTTTTTTTTTTTATGCGGGGTTTTGTGGTTGGTTGGTTTGTTTTGGGGTTTGCTTGTTTGTGGTTTGTTTGTTTGGGAGGTTTTTGCTTTCAATTTTCCCATATGTACTTCTGCAAACTTTTAAAACTCTAAATAATTTTTCTTGATTTTTTTTTTTTTTTGTAAAAAATTTTTTTGAATTTGTACTGCTTTAGCCACAGGTGAGAAATAAAAGTCTGTTTAGACTGCCTTGCCCACAACCCAATTTTTCACTTGATGTCATCAGCTGAGATATACTTTGTGGTCTTTGTTATGTGGTCTTGTAGTAGAAAGACAAAGCAGTTATTTCTGCAGGGTTTAATCTACAGCTTACCTCTAAGTAGACTTCTCAGTAGGATTTTTCTCCTTTTGCAGAACAAAATGCTGTTCCTATGAAAATTGAAAAGATTGACAAGGTTTCAGGAAACATACATAATTTATCATTATGTCATTATATTACTTGAAAATGCTCACATGTGATGTGGGCAGTGAAGGGTATTTTGCAGAATGTCAATTGGGTTTGTGAAAGTGGAAGATTGGAATGGCAAGGTCTGAATTTCACAGCTTGATTACTGTAGTTCTTATACCATGTTTTCAAATTATCTCAAGTTGAAACATGGAGTTACTCACCTCTCCCATTTAGATCATTACTGGTGGTGTCAGGTTTAAAACTTTTTGTAGCCAAACTAGTATGTTAAGCCGTGTACTAAGCTGGTTTTCTTTCTCAGGAAACTTTAGGTATAAAATAACATACAAATCTCATAACATCTATGTCATGTTTGTTCAAATCAGACAACATTGACAAGTCCCTTTAAATGTCTTAAGTTAAAATTGTATACAGCAATCCACTGCTTCCAGTAATAGGTCTAAATATTTTTAATACTTGCACATAACATCAATACCATGCCCTGGAAAACCTGTTTTTCTCTTAGGTTAAAAAAAGTCTGAAGCTGGGGCCATGCTTTCAGCGAAGTGGCTGTGGAACCATAATGGGCAGCAAGCCAACTTGTCCATTTTATTCTGTTTTTGAGACATTTGCTCAAGTGCTAATAGTATTTAGGCTTTACTATTAAAGCAGAAGATATAATTTTGTTTTCAGTGGTGAATCTTTCTAATATACTTTGGCCACATGAAAGGAATAAAGCATCACAGGGACATAAACACAGAATTCTTGCTTGCAAATGTGGGTGTTGAATAAACATCAAATTAGTTCTGGCTGTGAGGGTAAAAGTAAATATTCCTATCGCATACAGAACACTCTGCCAAGCATTTTCTTCTTGAAAAATATTACTTGAAGGAACTTTTCCATTGATTCTTCATATTTTTACTTTAAAATTTCTAAATTCCAATCAGTAACTATTTTTGGTAGTTTAAAATTGCAATACCTCTTAAATTGAATAATCATGAATCTTGTCCTGTCACCTTCAGGGATCTCATTAGAATCTTCTGATTTTCCTAGCCTTGCTGTTTCTAGCACTTAAACAGCCTATGTTTAAGTTCTGAGTTTAGACCCATCCTTTGTCAAAATACAACAGTGAAACGTGTTTGGGAGAAATAAGTATCCCAACATAATTTTCATGCTAAGTACTAGGACTTGGTCCTTTTTCCAATGATGTGATTTAATAATATTGTGAAACTTCAGTTAATGTAAAAGAAGATTTTTCTCTTGTGTCATACATGATGTTTTTAGGGTCTGGAGTATTTTCAGGTGACTCCAAGTTGGAAACAAATTATATCTTCTATATTTAATTGTATTAAATTATGTTTAATTTAAATGACTATTTAATTGTGTTTCATAGCAGTTTTTCCTTGATACTGCAATGGGAAGATGTCCCAGGTCTCCATGCAGCTGTTGCTTGCAAGGATTTCACTAGGTCAAAAAAGCCAGGATTAGGTAGCATTAAGCTAATACGACTTTGATTTTGTAGACTAAAGTTGATTGTGATAGCAGACACAATGTTTTTAGAAAGTCAGCAGAATATCTGATCTATAGATTCAGCAGTGGTTTTTTATCAGAGCAGTGCCCTTTAGTGACAGTGGATTAAATCAATAAATTTGTGCCTTCCCAAGGCCAGAGTTTAGAAATTCTCTTCAACAAAATCATTTATAGGGTGTTTTAACTAGTTTGTTAGGTAACTATTCCTTATCTTTCTTTGTTTTTTCTGTTGAATGTCTAATGATACACCTTAATTTTCTGTTTAATTCAAATGTAAATAAAATATGTCATGAGCCTGGAGAAACACCTACTGGGGAAACCTTTCCCTACTGTTTTGCTCTTGATGTAGCTGAAATAAATCTTGAAATATAATCAAAACTACCCTCAGAGCGCCAGAGTACAGAGCTGCTTTTTTTTTTTTTTTTTTTGTTAGAAACCATATAAAAGTGTGTCAATACTTTTAATTAATCTGAAACTGCAGTTGTAGTTTCCTAAAGTTCTGCAGTGTTTTGGGGATTGGGTGAAGAATTGTGTATGCACTGATGTGGATAATTTTTGTGATAATTTTTTGACATGGTAAATAACCTTTCCATTATATTATTTTATGTCATAAGGTGATTTCCATTCTTTTTAAAGATTGTTGTTGCTAAGGATACTACATCATCTTACCTGAACATTAAGTGTTGATGCTAGAGAAATACAGGGTCCTATGCATGACTCCATAAAATGTAAGGATTCTTTTCTGAATCTTTCTATTACAGCATTGTAGATATTTTAGGATCAAATTGTAGAGCTGTGATAACTGATGCAAATTCATGTTTACTATGAAGAATTTTAAATTAATTCATCTATACAGTAAGGTTCACTAAAAATTAAAGAAATAATTTTAGAGAACAAATCTCTGTTCTTCTGGAATGAGAACTCCAGTGCCACTGCAACAATTTTTTTTTCAAGATTTGAATACAACAGCAAGTTTGAGTCCTGTCTACAGTGTAATTAGAATTGTTGGCATATTAATTGTAGTTATCTTTAACTGTATGCCGTTTAAAAGAAACTACTACCTTTTTCCTCCTCCATGCAAACATTTTGTGTAGCAATAGCAAGAAACCACATTCTTTATCACTTAAATGGTCTTTCCATCCCACCTCCACTCACGTTTCAGCTCTGTTGACAGCTTTTAAGCATTTATAATTTACTGAACTTTGAGATCTCCATCTCCAAACCACTTGGTGTAGAAATTGAGCAAACACGTTTAAACTTTCTTCAAAAGAAGGGGAGTCAGCTTGAGTGTCTGAACTTGCCTCAAGTGTTTAAGAATCACTCTTGATTATGAAGGTCCCAAAGGTAGATAGTGTTCAATAGTCACCATTGTCTGCTGAGCTGAGACTTAGAAAGGGAAAAGAGATGTGGGTGGTTTTTTTTGTTTTTTTTTTTTTTTTTTAATCTAGTGACTTTAATATGACTGGGGATATATAATATGCACAGTTTTTGCATTGTTAGCTGCTATTAAATTTAATCCAGAGTTTGGTTCATGAATCAAAGACCATTTACAATCCTTGGTGAAATAATTCATGGACAAGAGACAGGAGCCAAAGAATGAACTAGAATTCTGTTTGGCAAAATTTAATCATGATAGTTGGAGATAAGAGATATTTCCTGGATGTTGAATTGCACACAAAGCAACATGCTGTTGATTATAATAGAAGTAATGATAATGTGCAACCTTTAGAGACTAGCCTTAAATGGTTTTTAAATAGAAAGTAACAATGATTAGCTTCTGCCAATAACAAAGTATTTAGCATACCTATCAGTCTCAGGCATAAAAATACTGGGATTGAGAGTACTAAAATACTTTCTCCTTAATAAGTATTTCACAAAGAAAATTGCTTTATTGGTAAGGGGACTTATATTGCTATGATCATGTTGCATTCTAAGTGAATAGAATATTTCTTTCACTTGTATATGCTAATATTTTAATATTCCTGGTAAAAATATCGTGATGATCAAACTCTTAATGTGTCCTCCACAGTGCTGGTAAGACAGTCAGTCTGTTCTCACAGGCTGACCCTTCAAAATTTCAGCATAGTTGGCAGCATATTCTGCTATTGCAGATTGTGTATCAAATCTTATTTTACCTGTAGTCTCTTTCTGTGTTTTGCATTAAAATCTGAAAGTAGAAGGAAAGGTGCAGGTTCTTGGCTCTTCCTCCAGAGAACTTTGAAATTGTACATGGTTGTTGCAGGATTCATTAGCAGCTGTTAAGCACTAATTCTAATACCTTAAAGCAAACAAGAATTTGAAGAATAGTTAAGGGAAAAAGAATCAGTGAAATATCAAAGATATTTGGTACTCGTGTAGAGAATGCAGGTCTATGTTTATGTTCAAGTGTGAAGATCAAACCATGTACTGCCAAATTTGTAAGTGTACGGTGATTGGAGATTCACAGCATGTTCCTTTTTTTGGAAAGGTAACTTGTATGGTTAACTCCTTAGAGATTGCACTAAGGAGTTTAACAAGCACATGATAATAATGTTCATGGTGACATAGAACAAAAATACTCTGGTTAAGAAGCTTTCAAGCACAAGACAACTGAAAACACCGATTGATCAGCTAGCACTTTGCTTAGCTTATCGAAAATACGTGTTCAGGAAGAAAGAGGAAATGTTCCTGATGTCTGTAGGTTAACTAGAAGGTTTGCATGCATTAACAACTCTGCATTTGCAACTTCTTTCACTTAAATCAATGGAACTTAAGGTCAAATCTCTTACTGTTTCTGAATGCCTTTTAGGTAAGACACGTACCTAAAACTTTCCAATTTCCAGTGTAGAGTCCGGCCTGATTCTGCTGATGTTAGATGGGCACCCTGACATCATCTTGGGCCAAGATGACAGCCTGAAAAAGGTCCTAGCTATTCATTAAAACATTTTTAGCAAATTACTCTTTGGTCATGTACTACATTGTTTCTCTCCCATGGCAGTGCTGCTGGAAGTTCCGTAAAAGATGCAGTCATATATGACTTTGTGACCAAATCAGTATTTGGCTCACTTTTTGGAAATAGATGTTCTTGCTTATGGTGTAATTTTGAAATCCAAGACAGAAGTAAAGATTTTATTTTGAATTCTTTGTCCCTAAAGTCTTATTTCATTTGGGTAGTAGAGAAGGCAGTCTTCAGCAAGGTGATGTTTAAAGCCGATGTTTCTGCTAGTGAAATGTAAGTAATTCTTTCAAGAGTGGAGAATTGCATCTAAAAACAGTACGACTACATAGCTCTTTAGTTTGATGTGGAAATGTGGACTTGTGTTTTATCAGAACCCTATGCCTTGTAGCAGCTGCCAAGTGAGATTGCTACTGCATGTGACAGATATGGGTCAAAAACTTGATACTGTGAAATAAAACTAAAGTGTGACCTGCAGGGTACTGGTCAGCTGAATTACCCACACTTTTATGAGATTCTAGAAGAATGGAAGATTTTTATAATATGAAAGACTGCAGTCTTTACCTTTGTAAAGATTATTTAAAGAAAGAGGTTTTTTTCTTATCTCAAAAAAAAGAAAAAAAAAGTAGAAATCCTTCATTTAATGATGGTAATAACTGTACCAGAGCTTTAAAGTGTTGTTTGGGATTTTTTTTCTTAATTTACTTAAGAATGTGTTCTAAATTCAAACACATGCAAGCAGATATAAAAAACAGACTTGTGCATATTGGAGCCACTGGCCAAATGAGAGAGCATTCAGCAGGGAGCTCAGACCATCTCAGTATTATGTGGTTTAAGAAAAACCTGTCAACATCGGGCATGTGTGTGATCTCTTCCTTCTCCTCCCAGTCCTTCAAGAAAATAGTCTTGTGCATGCAAATTTCCTTGTGAAGCTGTTTCTGTATTAAGCAAATCGCTACATTAGTGTTTCAATTCAAGAGATGTGGCATGTGATCTTGCACCATGTCTCATCAGACCACAGTAACTGGGAGCAATGGCAAGTGGAAGTGACAGCCCCTGCCAGACCACAGCAATACAGTAGCTTTATAACTCAGTAACAAGGACAATAATGCATGTCGTGCTTGTTAGTCCTTTTTTTTTTTTTTTAAGAACTTTTTACCAGTGGTATTAAATACTAACAGTGCCAGACTGAAGTCTGATTTTGATATAAGCTGAGAAGCCTGATTTTCAGAATGATGAGTAATTCTGCCCTCAAGTTTTGTGCTTGCATTGTCATTGCTCTGGATAGGCACTGGTGTTTAATAGGGCTCACAATTCTGTTCTAACTGGTATCATAGCATCCTGTGTCACAGTCCCCAGAAAGTCATTGTCTTGCGATAAATGCATTCAACATCATCTTTGTTGTGACTGCAAACCAATTAAATCCAGACAAGTTAATAACAGATGATTAAAAAAAAAATAAAATAAAAGCATTTGGCTTATGGTTGCTTTTGGAGGGCAAAACCCCAAACAAATCTGCTTGTTACAGGTCTAAGTAGCTCTTGATGCACTATTGCAAGGCTGCAGTGCCTTTGTGAAAGGTAACAGGCTGGAGGGAAGTGGGAGAAAGGGAGAATGAAGTACCCTTATGTAAGTACAGCACGTCTCAATTAGAAAAATTCAAGATGTGCAGGGATACTGAATGGGAGTGAAGAGCCTGTTGGTTTTAGCCACATGGAGAATAAGATGTTTTTTACTTTTCTTGGATTATTACAAAATCATGTGCTTTATGCCATCAATGCTGTTATTGTTTGTACTGTTGGAGTACCCAGAAACCATATTAATAGATAGTTGATTAATTAGCTCATTATATAATGAGCCCTTTTTGTGCTATGCAAAAGGACAAGTACCAGTTTCTTTGAGGTAGACATTTTTTTTCTATACTAAGTATGATAGAAGAAAATGAATACATGGGGTATGAAGCTGTGGTCTCAGTACCCTGCATAACCATTGTCAACTTTAGGTCTGACTTCCCAGGAAGGTTGCTTGAAATGCTTCAAACATCTCTTGATGGCAACAAAGATGGTAAAACAAGTCTTGGCAAATCTTGTCGATGACATGTCAGAACCCATTCCCGTTTGCTGTCCTTTTAGAAAGTATTGATTTTATTGTGTGTGTGCATCACTGTAAAGAAGATTTATCTACAAGAGAGAATGAGAGATGAGAGCGAATGTCAAGATGATGGTTATGCCAAGGTTCTTTCTGAGAGGAAGGTCAGTAATGGAGAAGTGAATGGGGTCTTTTAAGCTGTTCAGTGGGCAGGTCAGAAATGGTAGTCTCAAACACAGGTGTGGTTCATACCACAAGAGATTTCAACTGTGAGAGCAAATACCTGCATTTGGAAGGTGGGTTTGATATTTACAACAACAATAATAAACGTGTTCCAGGTGTTATGCTAAGTGTTATGCCTTTTCAACAAGAAACTAGATTTACAGTCCATAGATTATGTTCACCTAACCCATGAAAGCAAACTTGTGGTTCACAAATGAGTCAATGGAAGAAATATTGTGTGTACCTGAAAACCATAGAAACAGATTTAGTGTAGAGGCATTTCCTCCTCGCTGTTTACCAAGATTTCTTGTATTGCTGGTAGCATGACTGCATTTGAACTCCTGCAACTTTCTCAATATATTTTGAGTAAAACAATTGTTTAACAACTTTCCGATTTCTTTTTTTTTCTAATTGGACTCTGAACGCTGAATGTGCAGCTGAAAATGATGAAAAGATCTCATTCTAGTCATGAATGCTCTTTTTTTTGGTACTGTTTTGATTTTCCAAGCTCAGAAAGGTCAGGGTTATTCAGCTTCCACTTGGCCTCCTTCTCTGAGCAAGTAATCCACATTTCAAACACATTACAAAGTCTGGCTCTGATAAGAGGCATTGAAGAGAGCAACAAAATTCCAGCACATTACTCTGAGTTGACTGCACCAATTACAGGACAGGCATGAACAAAAGGCAGTAATGCTCTTGGGAAGGAGGCTTTCCCATTTGGATGTGTGCTGGAGCAAGTGCATTGTTGACTTTACAGTCCTCTTTGATAAGTGATCAAGAGCTATTATGTTTCTGTATACAAGCACAAAAGGGGAAATTTAAAGAGAAGTGATGTTATCACCTTTTATTGTTGGGATTTAATTACAAGTCACTAAATCACAGATTATGCTGAGTTGGAAGAGACCCACAAGGATTTTGGGGCCCAGTTCCTGGCCACGAACAGAACTGACCATCCCTGAAAGTCAATTACAAAAGCTCTGGTAGAGCTGAAATATGTATGTGGATGAGATTCCTAGCAGGAAAGGAGCATGGATGTGGTTTTAAGGGGTTGGTTTCCTGGTTAGAAGGATTTGAGGGATGGAGGGTTTATGAGTGTTTTTTAGGCACTGCAGTTATAAGCTAGATGTTAAATGAGTATAGCTTTGATGAAGAATGCTCGCTGTTTGTTGAACTTTTGGTGTCTTTGGCAGCAAGATGGATCTTTGCTCCTGAGCTGGGCCACATGCGTATGCAGTTCTAGCAAGTTAACAGATTTGTTTGTTACAAAGATTGTTAAACCTTGCAAATAGAGTGCACACAGCAACTGAGACAGTCATCTTAGTAATACAGTTAACTTTTTGCTAGCATAAAGCAGACAGAGTTATGACATTGAATCTACTGGAGCAAAAGAAAAAGGAAAAAAAATATTTAACTTACTTGAACTTTGTGGAAAGTAACAGAAGTTAGAGTTAAATTTATGAATGTTTTACTTTTTTCTCCCATAATTTTTTAGGTATTCACTTATGGTAATGGGTTTTTTAAGTATGGCTCTGGGGAATTCATTCAGCTTTCTCTATTATTTAGCAATTTGAATTGGATATTAGAGCAAGGATTTTTTTTTTTTTTACTTTAATAGTTAAACTAAAAAAGCAATAGCCTATAATAAAAGAGAAAATATAGTAAGTTAAAAAGGGTAAAAAATCCTCAACAACCAAACTGACTTTTGAACTCTTATAAAATAAATGGTCTCGGTACATAATTTTTTTTAGTAAACTCATGTTAGCTGAAGAAGAAAATATGTCGCCATACTGTACTTCTGTTATTAGACTTCCACTTGGTTAATAATTTCAGCTTCTGTTACTTCAGATTTTTTTAAAGTGCTCTTTTGGAAGATTCTGCTGCAATTTCTGACCAAGACATGTAGTCTGCAGATACTCATATAAGTATAGATCAGTCTACAGCTATTCACAAAAGAAATGGTGCATGAACAATATGAATTCACAGAGGACCTGTGAAGAGAAAATTACTTTCCTGATGAAAAATGAAAGCAAGAGAGGAGAAATGAGGTTGAGGCATATGAGATTAAACCTTGCTCTTCTACTATATAGAATTTTGTCATTTATTATTAAGGCTCTAAGAACTTGCCAAAATTATTTCTTCATTAGAATGCCAGTCATACTTCAACCCTCTTTTTCCTTGTCCCCAAAAATGTTTAAGTGGCAATTAATTTTTGTGTAGTGTCTCAGCTTTTAAGCAAAACACATCTTTCACATTTTTTGTGATCTACATGAATGAAGATTAATGAATAATTAACTTATTATTTGCCTAAAAACAAATCTAGAACTGTGGACAAAAGAAATACAAAATACTGATACAAAATGTTAGCAGTGTTATGGTGCAATATTTCATTTTCCTCTTTTTTTCTTTTTTTCATTTTTTTTCTCCCCACAAAAAAGATTTAGAATGCATTGGGTTCTTTGAGTCAGCTGAGATACAGATGGAGCCAGTCAAATGTGGAGCATGGCCAGCATTCCCAAAAGATGTTTTCACTTTATTTTCTAGTCAATAATTTTCACAGGAAAAAAAATGACAGTAGCATTGACGGTAGCATCTTCCCTACAGAAAGCAGAGCGGATGGAATATTTCCATGTTGAATTAAAATGCACACATTGCTAAGCAATGAAAACAAATTAAGGCAAATTCAGTAACTTCATTTTAAAAGCAACAGTGAGCTTTAATTGTCATAAATTCAGAACTAATTAAAAACATGTTGACAAAAATTGGACCAACAACTTGTCATTTTCAAATCTAAGTGAAATGCAAAGTGCCAAGAATAAATTACAGGGTTTGAATTCAGTTCTTAAGTTTAGTGCATTTGTTACATGTAGGATATCTCAGGATCTTTTCAGGAGAAGATAGTAGAAAATGATTAGAAAATGTTGTTTTCATTTGACTAATATTTTACAAATAAGCACTTGATGTCTAAACGTTGAGACATGGAAATATTTGTCAGTGACTGGGTCTAGATGGATGATTCAGTTCTGTTTTAACTCCATGCTGGGTGAGAATTAGGCATGTGCCATCTCTTCGCTTCCCTCCCAACATATAAGGAGGAAATAAAACTGAGGACATGAGAGCTGGATGGATCATGGATGTGGAGTGATCTACTCACAATGGCAGAGGAGAAGAAACATTCCCCTCAACCTGCTGGCCCCACAACTCTTTTGATGCAGCCAGAACAGTTGTCTTCATCATTATATGCTAGTTAAATTAACATGGTTCCTTGAATGTAAGAAGAATATTATTCTAGAGAATAGAGAGGATAAATCTTTGACCTTGAATCTTCAAAATATAAACCTTTGCATGTGCAAGGTTTTGATGCAACTCTCATGTGACTGGAATGCCCTTGCAGTTGATATTTCACATCTTTTTGCTCAGCAGGATGATAAATCCACACTAATATTCTGAAATAAATTCTACATCAATGTGCACACACTTAAAACATGCCACAGGGTGAGTAACTGCAGAATTTATAAATTTTTGGTTAGGTAAGGTGACATGCTTGTGTGTCACTATACACTGCAAGCACTGGGCACTACTGCTGGATAAATCTGAAACATTGTGAAACTAGGACCAAAAATACCACGGGTTTTAAAAAGTTTAGGCTGACCCAAACATCCTTTCATCTCTACACAACTTCAGTGAAGGGTTTATGACAATAAACTAAATGTGTCTTAAAATACAGCCCTAAATTAATTAGCGAAGCGCTCTAGGGGTCCATCCTAACACAAGCTGTAAATTTGCAAGGCCTATATGTGACGTGGGATGACTGATGTAGAGAAAAGGCATGTGATTATTCTACTCTTTTCAGGAAATCAGTGGCAAGCATACCAGTGTCAGATTTTGTTCACTCAGCCAATTACTTGTTTATAATTGAAGTTTCCTGAATGACTTTGCAGGCTTTGGCATCCTGTAGTGAGACCTCGGAAAATTAATAACTATACAACTAGTAGGAAGACACAGAAATAAAAGCATGTGTAATGAAGGACGGAATAAAGTCATTCATGCCTTCTTTGCTGGTTAATGGTCTGGGTAAATCTCAGTGTAAATTTAAGTTCCTGACCAAATTTCAGTCTGTCTTCCTTTCAGGATACTCAATTGCTCAACAACTGCCCTGAACAGAGTAGAATAACACAATTTATCATCAATGAGGAATGGTTAAGAACTTAGCTCATTAAAATACCAGTTATGCTGAATTACACAACCCTATGTGAAGGATGGAATCCCTATCCCTAGGAATGCCAGTGGAAGCTTGGGGTATGACTTCTGAAAACTATCAGTATAGTATTATCCAATTAATTATTTTAAGTCAGTTATGACTAATATAGAAATGTATGAATACTCTGGCACACCTTACAAGATAAAATTAGAAATAGGTGAAGCTTTTATGTGTGTGTGTGTGTGTGTTTACATATATATATATATATAGGGGTATGTTCAACAAGGTAAAAGCAAGGCTGTATTTTTTCACACACCTCATGGCTTAGCTGTTGGTTTTTTTTTTTTTTTTGCTAACTTGCTGCATTAAGTTGTCAGACTCAGGCAAGAAATGAGTAGTTTCATTTGAGATATAATGCATACTTTGCTTAACTTATCTTTTTTTTCTGACAACAAAATACTTAGCTGAGAAAATTTAGTACAACAAGGTTCATGCAAGAACAGGTTTTCCAGTATTCTCTTATGCAATTTAGAGTAGTTGACCTTTAATTAACAAGCCTCTCAGTGGTGCACCTTACTGCAAAAATAACCAAGACGTATACTTTTAACATTTGTTCATAATAATCACCACAGAGTTTGCTAGTTCTGTGTATTTAAAATAACCCTAAAAGATTTCCCAGTACCTCTAACTGAATATACTTTTAATATACTATAAAAGTCTTTAGCAGCAAGTCTTTAGTGACTCTTTGTTCAGGCAGCATGGTAACTTTGAACTTTCTTTAGCTGTGGAAAAAATTCTTTTTTCACTATCAAGAAAAAAGTGTTTGGTTTTTAGTAAGAAATAAAAATGGACATAGTTTATCAGATGAGTTTGTATATTTTAAAGTCTTTTTTATAATACTTTTTCTTTCTTATTTAGGTATTTAAAAAATTACTGAAATGGAGAGGAAGTAACTGTTTTAATGGAAATTTAAAGAAAATTAAGAGAGTTCATAATCAGGGAATACTATCTATCTATATATCTCTCTCTATATTTGTATACATATATACAAAGGGGAATTAGATTGCATTCATATAATTGATTAAAGTTCAAATGTTATCTTTGTAGTGTGATCTAGCTCAGATCTTGGAGAACTTAAAGAAAAAAACAAGGGCTTTGTATTAGAGCTGTGCTTTATTAAGCCTCTTATTTTCATGTGAAGGATATGAGTCTAAGTGTAAGACTTGAGTAGAGTAAAAATGTGTAAGAATCCCTTGAATGTGGGGTCTTGCTATGGGAAAATGTTTAATGTAACGCAGAAAACATATATTCTTGTGGGCACATTGCTTAAAAATAATACAAAGATATACTTGAGCTATTGATGGTCTTTAACATCAAGCATCTTTATTTACATCAGCTTGAGAAAATATTGACAGAAGGATTCCTTTGTAGCTTTTTTTCCCAGTATATGGAACAAAAAGATTTGTATCTGGTAATTTGTAATTATCTTTGTGATGGTTATCAAGGCACTATGTTGGTAAGCAATTAGAATGTATAATCAAAAATGAGCACAGGACAAAATCCCTGCCTTGGTAGCATAAAGTCTGAAAGCTTTCATTAATTCCTGCTTGCCTTTATTACATTAAACAGTTTTTTAATATTCTCTTGATGAAAGCCAGATTCCTTCTAATTACAACACAGGTGCTTTTGTGATACTATAATAGAAAATACTCTGATGTAACAAACCAAGGAAAAATAGGACTATAGGAGATACCTCCAGCTCTATTGCTTGAAAAGAGTTGGTGTAGTCAGCAAAGCTCCAGTGGTTTAACCAGTGTCTGGCAAGTTCACCCTCTCAGGTTTCTCTCTCTTTTTCTCTTCAAAACTATTTAAAGTATGAGTTTCAATTTTGTCAATCATGTTGCTAATGGAAAATGAGAAATATCCGCTGAGATGAGGGATAATTAAAAAAAGAAACCAGTAGGCATTTTTTCCTTGGTGAATGATACAAAGCTGTATCTGATGTGAAGTATAACTGATCAGAAACACCTGTATTGTCTATTAGGGAGAAGGTCAAATCTTAATTTTTAGTGATTATCTTCTTATATATAAACTGTCTTTATTCCAAATGAACTATTTTGGGATTGGATATTATTGTTCTAATACAAAGTGGAATGTACCTCATCCTGTCCTGCAGTGGGAAAAAAAAAAAGTAGTTGATTGGATTTTTTTCCCCCCAATGTTGTCCTGTGATGCTAGTCCAGACAAGTATAATTTTTGGTTTTTTTTTTTTTTTTTTTGCAATCTCATAGATACCAGTCTTGCTTCAAAAGCCTTGAATTTGGGGATGATAATGTTTGACTGAGACAAAAGCTTTTGTTGCTACAAGGAGCCAAACTGTAGGATTTTTTCTGAGTTACTAGACATCTATTTGAGGAAAAAGTCCCAAAATTAGGATTAGATTTTAAAATTAGCTTTAGTGTGTAGCCTTTTGTTACACAGCCTAAATATTTGTACACAAAATACTTAGATGCAGCTAATGCCTACATCTCACTTCAGAGTAGATTGTATGAGTTTCTGGGATATAATAAATCCACTGGGCCCAATGCCTGAATTAACATAATAATTAAAGTTTCAGCGCATTGTTGTAGGTCACAGTAAGAAAATGTTTAATCTTTCTGCATTCATCTGTGTACATTCAAGGCATTGGGAGGTCTACTGAGACTGAATTAAATTTAAGTGTATCAGAAATGAGCAGGGTGTTTTAAGAAAAATGTGAAAAAGATTTAACTTTGTTGGGAGCTGTTCGTAATTGGTTTTGTTCTGACAATAAAAGATACAGCAAAAATTGGGTCACTACTCAAGTTACAGCTCAATTAATGAGACAAAGCTGTGGGTGTATAGCAGCCAAAACACAGAATTATCCTGCATCTGCCCACTTGAGGATTTGGGGTTTGTTTGGTTCATAGATCATTGTCTGTGGTCAGCTGTGCCTATAGGAAAAAAACAAGTGTTGGGCAGGAGTGAGTAAGCACAGGAGGTAGTAGATCATCCGAAAGTTACTCTACAAAATTAGTGGAGTGTTAAGAGAATGAAAATGGGCTTTTCCAAACAGAATTCTAGTCTTGAAAAACTGTTGACATTGAGAGGAAGATTTAATGCTGTTTTATGAGTCTTGAGAGAAACCAAGGAATATTAAAAGTGTTCTTGTCCTGACACTAGCTCACTAGCCAGGAAGAAATATCTGAATGCTGATTATTGCACCAGCAGAAACGGGTCAAGATGCAGCTTGTTTTGAGACCAGTTGGGAAATTCATGGTAAATTCTTGGGTTTTAATACAATCTTTAGCTGCAGTTTCCTTTTATTCTGGAGCAATTCTTTGCTAATACAAGGGCAAATGATTTTAGTAATTTAATGGCTAATTTCCTCTGCTAAGCATCCACTTGAAAAAGACCCACAACAGGATGGGTGAGGAAAAGTTCTGTTAGTGTTACTGTGTTCTGAGGAGCCAGGGCAGGCTGCTGTTCACCTTTTCTTTGTGCTTTTGCAAAAAGCCCCAAAACGTGGAAGATGGGGATAGAAAATAAAAATGGGGACCCTGAAGCTGCCTAAATGAGCCTGTATGCTTAAATGAGTCTGAGTTTCTTGTAAGGCAGCATGGAAAGTTGCTTTTTAACTTAATATTGGGGGAGTAGGGAAATAACTGAGGAGGTTTATAGCAGGAAAAACAAGAGCTGCAGGAGCTGCCCTCGGATACATTAAACATCCCTAATTTCATGGCTAACAGACTGATGAATGTTGCCTGCTTTTGCTTATGAGATGGAAATACTTCAATGTGCATATTGTCTCCATAGCCCCAGACTAAAGTACAAACAAATAATCCTTGAATAATAAAATAATCAAATTTTCCTGCAGTTAAATTGTGTTTTATCCCTAAATTTCAGTTTGGGAATCCAATGAGAATGAACTTGGGTAGAAGTGAATTAAGAAAGAATGGACTGCTAGTCTGCAAATTTCTAATTTAATGACAATTAAGCATAATTCCTAATGGTTCACATACCTTTAATTTTAAACCATTTACATCTACACCATTTCATTTGAGTACTAGGATATAATGTTACCTCAACAATGGAACTGATGGGCAGGATTCTAAAGTACTTTAAACACAGCTTCCTTTTAGTTTTGAATCCAAATCCTTGGGAAATCTGTAAGGTGTTGGAGCCCTGGGGAGAAACACAGATAATAATTACATAATTATTTCTTCACAGGTGCAGTAATTTCCTTTCCTAAAAGTTCAGAAAGATTTAAATAATTTTGTGAACCTAATAACTGACTTGGTGGTTCTGTGATGATTGCTAGTGAGTTTTGTCAAGAACTCTTCATTTTTATTAATTTGAAAATATCCAGAGTAGTAATCAAATAACTTTAGAAGTGTAGTGGCATGTACTCAGAATCAAATGTCTTGTGTATTATGCATAAGGGGCTTCATTTATTTTTTCAGGGTGCTATAAAATGAGGAGGGACTTTAGAAAAACAAAACTATATTCAGCAATACAAAGAAAACAGTAGGGTTGTAGAAGAAGGTTGAATTAATAGCCTGGGTAACTCAGAATGCAAGCGTTTTCTGTATATTGATCCTGTCACTCTGGCTACTACACGATGGCATTTTCCTAATGCAATAAATGTAAAACATAACCAGCCTCTGGGACTTTGTGTCTAAACAGCTGATGGGTATTTACCAGAGACCTATGAGGCACAGGTGGGAGACAAAAAAATTGAGTCTGCTGGTAAGATCATTTGTGTTCAGATTATGATTTGAAGCAAGCTTTCACTACTGTATTGTAGAGGGTTTTTTTTTTTTTTTCTCTGAGGTGTAAAGAAGGGGTTTATTACATTGAAAGTTTTCACAGAATTAGTTCCACACTGCAGTAGTTGTTTGTGAATAATCAGTCTGGTTGTAGTCCTTGCTCCTGATCCCTGTGTGGTGTAGTGTGGGACCAGCAGTCACGCTCAAGCTGTGCAGTAGGAGTCAGCCTGTGGTTCCTGCTGCTGTTGACACAGGCTTCAGTCTTGCATGTTTTTCCACATTGGCTAGGAGATGGAAATTTGTGGAAAATAGGTGTCCGTTGCCAAAACATTTGGTGAAGGATACAGGCTCCATTGCTTTTTTCCCTGCCGCCTTCAGTCAACAGCTTAGTGGAGTACCAGCAGCTGTGGTGAACACAGTCTTAATGCCTTGAAATGTAGAGAAACTTCAGACCCTGAATGCAGATTAGATTCTTGAAAAAGGAAGAGTACCCAAACCTGAAATTTATGTAATGTGCTTGTCAGTAGAGTGTCACAGCTTTTCTGTTTTGATTATCCTTTATAAAAAATGTTAAATTATTTTTTCAGTTGTGTTTTCTTCTGTAAGTGTTCTTTGGATCATTAGAGTCTTGTTTCTGTTTCATATCTGTAGGGCAGAAGGCTGTAAATAATGCTACGCTCCTACGCAGTAATAATAAATACTGAAGTGTTTTAAGCAGTTATTTTAGACAAGTTCCTGGAGAGGTAAAATTGCTTCTTAATATCTAATGTTTCTAAAATGAGGCAGTATCTCTGACAGCGTCACTCTTTCTAGCTCCATCTTTTTTCTATCCTTTCCATTACCTGAGAAATGAGTTGTTAAGCTTTGTGTTAGATCCATGCAATGATGCAAATATGTCACATTATCTATGATAGTCAAAGTATCTCAGCTTCTTAGACATATTTATTGCATAAAGAGCAGGATAAAGTACCAGTGGTGCTAATGTGCTGTCTTCAGTGGAATTTACCAGCAGATAACTTGACCCAGTAATGACAGCAAATCTTTCCTCCAAAATATCAATACAGCACTAGAGTCCAATTATTTTTTTACTCTGCTAATCTTCTTTTGCTTTTCCAGTGTTCCTGCAGGCTTCTATAAAAAGACTATTGGTAATCTCAGTAGGGAGGCCTCCTTATCAAACAGTTTCAAAGACTTATGACTTCTGAAAAAATAAGGAGGTAATACTGAATTAATGGAGAAAGGGCTAGTCAGTCTCCAAAAAAATAAATGTGAAGCCTACAAAATACTGATTATTTTACTATTTGCAGTTTTCTTGGATTTTTGCAGGTTTGATAATAAGACTTGGAGAGATTTAGAAATCTTTTATATTTTTAAAATACATCCTTAAAATGGTCCTTTAAATATAAATCTAGACATAGCTCTTTTTCTATGTTCATAGTTGAAAATAAATCAGTGCATGTATAGTTTTAAAGCTATGGTCAGGCCAAGAAACCTGCTTATCAATTTTTGAAAGTCTTATTTAAAAGAAAAATTGCTATCAAGAGTAGATATTGAAAGCCTTATTTTGTTATAGCTTCCTGGAAGTATGTTAGAACATTATTAAACTCTGTTTAAGAGTGAAAGTTGCCAAGTATTTACTGAAAAGAAGAATAAGAAGTGCTATGGAGAAGGACCTGGGGGTCCTGAGGGACAACAAGCTGTCCCTGAGCCAGTAGTGTGTCCTTGTGGCCAAGAAGGCCAGTGGTGTCCTGGGCTGCATTAGGAACTGCATTGCCAGCAGATCAAAGGAGGTGATCCTGTCCCTCTGCTCAGCCCTGGTGAGGCTCATCTGGAGGGCTGTGTCCAGTTCTGAGATCCTCAGGGCAAGAGAGATATGGAGCTGCTGGAGCAGGTCCAGTGGAGAGCTACAGAGATGATCAAGGGACTGGGGAACCCCTCTTATGAGGGAAGGTTGAGGGGGCTGGGGCTGTTCAGCATCAAGAACAGAGGACTGTGAGGGAACCTCATCAATATCTGAGGGGAGATGTCAGAGAATGGACCCAGCTCTATGCAATAGGACAAGAGGCAATGGGCAGGAACTGATGCACAAGAAGTTCCACCTGAAAGTGAGGAAGAACTTTGCTGTGCAGATAACCATGAGCTGGCACAGATTGCTCAGAGAAGGTGTGGAACTTCCCCTGATGGAGAGATTCCAGAACCATCTGGACACAGTCTTGTTCCATGTGCTCTGGGATGACCCTGCTTGTGCAGGGAGACCAGACCATATGTCCCACTGCGGTCCCTTCCAGCTTGACCTGTTCTGTACTTCTGTGAAGTAATAGCAAGAATTATCTTGTGTTTCAAGTAAAACTGTCAGTTTTTAAACATTAAGGTATAAATCAAATTTCTTTGTATTGTATCCTCCTTTAGAGAATCATGGAAAAAGGTGCGAGGCAGTGGATTTCAGAGCTTTAATATTTCATTGGTACCTTGCTACGTGTTTAAGAAGCTTTTCCGTAATTGGAATATCCGTAAGCAGGCTTGTTTCATGAAGTGGATTTGTAGTGGCAATGACTTATTTCAGCAACATTCTTTTCTTAAAACTCTTTGTTATGTAGATACTATTGGTCCTTTAAAGCTTGATGTAAATTGCATTGATAGCTATCTATGAATATTAGCAAAAAAGCCTTACGTATTTTATTTGCAGTCTGATCAATGAGATTTTGAGATTTCAACGTGTGAAGTTATCATCTGAATACCTCAGGTTGTTATTTGCACAAAACCCTGGCGTTGTATTCAGTAATGAACTCTTGCTTTCATGGACAGTGCTTTTTCTTCAACATCTCTCATGTTCTGAAATACAATGGTCTAAATTTTGATTTGGAGTAGGAAGAAGAAGGGGTATGAAAAATAGTTATATCCTGTCAAACCATTACAAAAATAATGGCAGTTTTTTTTTTTCTTTATTGTCTTGGAAAGTGACTGTTAATTTAAGAACAAACAATAGTGCCAGAAAAGCAAAAAATAGCTACAATACATCGGTGTAAAATATCATGTGACATTTCTGTAGATTTCATGAAGCTTTAGTGTCTTTTCCAGAATAAAATGTGTTAAATTAGGTTGAATTCAGTTTGAATCTAACTGTGGCACACAAAATACAAATAGAGGTGTGAGGGTTTTCTTATTATTAGGGCTTATTCTGATCTTGAGATGTGACTGGGGATTTCCAGTGACTGCTGATTAGTGAGAACACTGAGGCTTAGCCAACCTTTGCCTCTCAGCAGGAATTGCAGCACAATAAGAAAGGTCTCTGAAGGAGAAAAACAAAGATACAGGAAAGAAGAGAGTGGAGGGCAGCATTGAAACAACAGGAAAAAAGCCTGAAAGGTCAAAACATTTCTAGGAAGCTATGTCACAGCCTCCAGAGATGGTAACAGCACTACTATAACCATCAAGGTTTTCTGTGTGTTGTGAAGTCCTTTTGAGTGTTTCATCTGAATTTTTAAATAGTCATTTCCTGATTCTGGATTTGCCCTTGAATGGTTCTTCCCATGCATATGCAGGTGGTTGCTGTTCTCTGTAAATACCTGTGAGTATTGTTCTCTGTAAAGCAGAGACGGTTCAGCTGCTTTTGTTGCCATGACCTTGACCGGAGGCCCTGTTATACAAATAGTTACTGATATTTTTTTCAGTTTACCTCCATTTTAAAATACACATTTATTTTTTTAACTGTGGACACATAGTTGATTCTTCTTTCCCAAGCAGAATGTTGTCTGTTCCTAACCCGATCCACTAAAGGTTTGTGCTGTGCTCATTAATTAAATATTTCTGTTGTCCTTAGTTCTTTGTCCATCAGTTGCATTCATGAAGGTAAAATATCATTAGTCATTGTAGTGGTCATTAATAAATTTAACATTTGGAGGAAGGTTATCTGAATTTTTAATGAAGTTTATTAGATATTAGTGTTCAATACAAATTATTCAAACCAATTTAAATTTGCACTATTCTTTTGCTCAGTAAATGAAAATTCTCCTACCTTTGTCATTTGTTGGAAGAAAAAACTGCTTCCAAAAACATTATGTTGAATTTCTTATAACTCTACTCTGGTTTTTAATCATAACCTTTCTGATCCCGTAGCTCATTTGAACACCTAGTTACTGATAGTGGCTGAAGGTAATTCTGGGATGCCAAAAGAAATATCAAATGCTTCACAAGAAGGCATACTTATCCTGATACTACTTATACGCAGTCTTATGTTAAAAAAAAGTTTTGGGTGAATTATTTTTCCCATGACAATGAATTGAGATCATGAATCTCAAAGAGAATTTTTGACTAATGAACTACTAGTCTGAGAAGTTTTGAGCTTTTTCTATATCCAGAATTAATAAAAGAGTTCTTTTACTCTTTGTAGCTAACGTAGTAATTCCTTTCGCTTCATTTGAAGAGGCAGGGTTGCAAAGAGATGTTAGGCATGTCTTGTTTAGGTTAAATATTTCTAGTGAAGCAACCAGACATTAGCACATCTCTCTGCTCCTTATTTTGAGCAACAGATTTCTTCAGCTGATACTTCAGCTTCTCAGATCCCCTTTGTTGTTGTAAGATCCTTTCATAGAATATATTCCTCGTATGCTCAGTAACTCAAAGATTTTTTTTTGTTTTTATGTGAAAAATCTTTCTTAAATGAGAGTATGCTCAACAGGCTGGAAGATGCAATAAAAAAACTGTTTTCATGTTAAATTTCCCATGTTTATAGGAAGACCAAGAGTTATAAATAGCTTCTTCCAAACATGTTTTGAAGACTGCCACAGAGATCCTACCAAGTTTTCCCAAACATTTCTATGTAGACGTTCCTTCAATGATGCAATCTTAGGCAGAGGCAGAGAAAAAAAGTGATGGTTTTGTCAATCCCCTATGGAATGTGCTTTGTTTTACTTTTTTCAAAACCATACTGTATCTCTTTTTAGTGAGTCAAATGCTACATATTCCTGTAGTACCTCTCTGAGACCAGTGCAAAACTGGTTTTATAGCAGTGGCTCATCATGTACATAATACCATTGCAGTGGCATTCCCCCTGCATCTCTGGAAAGCTTATTGCTACAAAAGGCTTCTTTTAACAGGAGTTAATTAGGACTAGAAAATTGCTTGTTGTTTTTTATTGCATCTAAACCCCAGGACATGCTGCACTAATCCTCTAGTGCTGTGTGGTGCCATAAGAGAGATATTCAGCTGATGTCTCAGAAGTTTCTTATTAGCCTTGAAACTGTTCCTCATCAGATCATTTAACTTATTAACTCTTTCTACACATAAAATGTGTTAGTTGAGGATTATTTTCTTCCTTATTCTTTCATTTGAAATGTGTGTTTAAATATAACATCAACAAAGTAAACAATTTTTCTTTCTTCTCCTATTCCACATTTTTACTTAGGACAATGAAAAACAAATGCAACTCATTTGGAAAACACTCAGCAAGGAGTAAGGTGCTACTGCTTCATCCAAGAAGCAGTACAGAAAATGGATTTTTATCTAGGACAGAGACTGGTGTGAGTTTTTGTAAGAACAGCTGCATTTATTTGTTTTTTTTGCTGCTCTTCTCTGTAAGATACAAGCAGAAGAGAGCCAGCCCAGGATGCAGAGGAAGAATTTACCTTACCTGTTTCATCACTCAATGCAAATTAATTCTAAAACTTGCATTTGAACAAGTTATATGCTTATGGGGAGTAAAATTAAAACCACAATTTTTTTCCTATCATAACATCAGTTTTTCCAGCAGTTCTGTAAGCAATCTGATACTGAAAGTCTGATTCGGATTCTTTGAAAGCTAGAAATCTGCATTTTGCAGTTTAGCTGCAAAGTCAGTGGGAACCTTGAGGCCTGGAAAAGGCCTTTGGAGAGTTGTCCAGCACAGTTTTTACCTTGGTGCAGAAACTAAAGGCTGGGTTTATTTGTTGGTATAATTCTGCTCTGGTTTCCCAACTTCTTAACAAAATTCATTAACTAATTTTAAGGCAACAGTAAGGCTGAGTAAAAGTAGTTTCTCCTGTGAATGCAGAGGTGATGTGAGAGTATTTGACATTTTGCACTATATTCTTAATTTAACAAGAATGCCTTTAAAATAACTTCAAACTTTGGGGGTTTGAGTAATTTTTTGAGGCATTAGTGCTACGATATAAAGTGCAGGATACTGTAATCTACTTATTAATGATGCAACTACTAATTAGAAAAAAGGTTCTCTTAGCAGATTAGTATTTAATGTACACTAAGATGGCTCTGTTCCTGAAAACTCCTGCTTGCTTCCTCTCCCTCCCCAACTGCAAATCTGCTTTTGAAGTGCATTACTCTGTGTGATTAAATAAAAGTACATGAAAATTAGTGAGGAAATTGCATGGTGTAGCCATTTTAGTTATGAATTTAAATGGCTGTTTAGCAAAATGGAGTAATTTATCACTTATCTAGTGTTCCCTGCAAGTCATTTATCATGAGTAGCAACTGTCATAATTTTATTCTAATCTAGAGATAGTGGGAAGGGATCAGATGCTTTTACTTCAGAGGTTCATGCTTCTTGTGATTGGCTACTTATTTAGTGATTGTGTGTGAAACAAAAAAGGAGCTGGAAAACTTTCCCGAGTATCTTTGAATTGTGATATAATACCTGACTTTGTATCAGTTAGGCTGTTAAATTTTTCTCACCAGGTAGAATTTTTCTTTGCACCTCATTTTACTGCAATGGATACTACTTTTACTTTTATGTTGGACGCCAATAGTGCAGATTTTGGTGGCCAGGATGACAAGTGCAGTGTGTTTTTTGAGATAAGCCATGTTGTGATAGTACCTTCCAGGAATACTGACTATGACTGTCCAAAGCACTTGGTTCTAACAACTAACCAAAGTTTTACTTTGCCATGGTTTTGAGCAGACCATTTTCTGCCAGAGAAAGGCTTGAACACAGAATTTGTGCTTACTGGAGAGGGAAGGGAGCATAAAAAAAAAAAAAAAAAAGAGAGAAACAGGTAAATATTTCCCAGCTGTGGATTTTTGAATCATGAATTTGATTTTTTTCTCCAAATTGCTTCATTGTAATCTTCTGTGGAGACTTGTTTAGAGGGCAAGGAGTATAGTTTCTGGAAAGGAGGAAAAAAAAAAAGATTGTGAGAAATGAAAGGAAGCATTGAAGATTCTTCTGTTAAAAAAAATTATTTACAAGAAATAGGAACAGAAAACAGCTAGTGTATAGCAACAGCAGTACTTTTAAAAGTTAACTCTAATTGTTAAAGCACACCCTATGCATTCTCTCAGAATGTATTTCTTAGGCTTTATCATAATTCCATCATTTTTTTTGGCTTCATACTTAAATCTTCTTTTAATTAGACAGTATTATTTTGGTTTCTCCTTTAAGTGCCTGTGTTTTCTTTCTCGATGCCATCTGGTCATCCTCTTTTATGTTATTGGGAAACAAAAAAGGTCAAATTCAGTATAACATTTGGAGAACTACTCTATAGTCTTTTTAATTTTTCATCTTAAGGTCCAGTGAATGATGTATTAATAGAAGGTAAAGGCTGTCTTCCTAAAAGAGCAGTATACCTTGTGCATGATGCATCCTGAGACCATTCCAGGCTCAATAGTGCACACCTCATGCAGAGAGTATTCCCTTTCTATGGAATGGCAAGCCATTAGCTTGCTATTATTGCAGTTTGCCACAGAAGTAGCAGTTCATGCTGTCTGGTTTTATTGTATCAATCATTCTCGTTAATGGTTTTGTCTACATGCTGTTTTAGTGTAGTTTTCCTAAGTTGTGTTACTTCTTCAGAAAGATTTTAGAAGTTTGTAAGTTGATGGTGTAGTGGATAAACGTTTGAATTTTAAATTGTTGTGAAATGGAGCACTGAACAGTACATCTGGGAACATACTAGACTCTGGTTTGGCATAATTTATTTATTCAGAACACATTTAATGTTTTGAAGATTGTAGAGAAGTAACTTGGCTCTTAGAAGTAGAGTATCAGCGATGTCAGCTTATTTTCTCTTCGACAGTAATTATTTTGGCAGACAAATAAACTGACAGCACTCTACCAGGTTTTGTTGTGTAATACTAGATGAGTTTGTCACGCGGGTTGTTGGGGTTTAGTTAATAAACTTTTGGGTTTTTCCTATGTAAAGGAACATTGCAACTATCAATAAACAGATTTTTATTTACTCTTGCTACAATTTTATTTCTCATCCATGGTTCCATTATTGTTTCTACCTAGTAAAATCAAAGGATCTAGTCCTGTATATGTTATTTAAATCAGGCATGGGCACATGATCAAATTATTATGGATATAGCCAGACCTAGTTTAGGATGTAATACTGCCAGTAAGATGGGTGGATGTGCTATAAAACTTAGCAGATTTACTGCCCTACATAAGAACTATGCTAAGGCCCGTGGAAGTATTGCTTCCATATGTTTTATGAGACTAAGGATTGAATGAACTTCCAAGGAGTTGAATACTAAAACTGTTGTTGACTTCAGTGGGGTAAAGAAACACACTCTTTGTGCAGCAACAGGTGCTTTAACAGAGCACTTCTCTTATTTGAATCCTTTCTGTGACACAAGCAGATCATGCCACTCAATATTTGCACATCTCCCTAAATCTGGATTTTCACTGCCATAATATACAACAATTTATAGTACTCAAAATTCAGAATAAAAACATGCTAAACTCCTTTATGGTGTTCATATTATCTTGTGCTTTTCTATGCAGGTAATTACATTTTAATCACTAAATGAAGTGCAACACTTCATACTGGCTAGAATGACTGCCATGCATTTTTAATGGTTTCTCTAAGTGTCATTAAGTGGTAATTTGAAAAAATAAACAAACAACCAGCAGTTTATACAACTGGTTATTAATGAAGCCTGTTCTTAATTTGCTTAAAGGATCAACAAAAATAGTGTTGTGAAATGTAGCAACAGATTATGAGTGGTTTTGTTGCGTAAGACATTTGAATGGTTTATAGATTTTTTTTTCTAATGTCCATTCTAAATACATGCATTCGTATCAAGAGTAAAATAGCACATCTTTTTTTATGTTAAAAAGTTGATACAGAATTGAGTACCAATATTGTTTAGTGGCTTTTCTGTCCTGCTTTGAAACATTTTGACTTACATGCCTTCTGCTCTGTGTGTGCTAAAAAGTCTGGTTTTCAGTGTCAAAGCACAAAAAAGATTTGTAACCTCGTCTTGGTCTTCCTGAAGCTTTGCTAGCCTATGGCAAACCTGTGTGGGTGTTTTACCTCCTATCTTCCCAATCCAGAGCTGGGCACGGCAAGGCAGATTTGGAGTGCCCAATCATTTCCCAAATATCAGTGCTAGATTGAGGGCAAATATGCCTGAGGTTTCATCTAAATGATCATAAGAGGGAAGTTTAGTTTTTTTGTGAGGAATGGATTACTTTGAAGACTGGCGAAATGTGGAGATATTTTATTGGTATTCTCTCCCCTTCTTCAAAAAATGTATGTAATGTTTGCAGTTTTTCCAAACTAGAATATTGTCATAGAAGATGATTAAATTCATGGCATGGAAACAGCATGAAAATAGCAAATAATGGGTATTTTTGGTTTGTCGGGTGAGCAGAAATGATAGTTTGGTAGGAAAAGCACGGAGTTAGTGTCTTTATCCACAGTATTCAGGTTTTTTCACCAAACTGTTTCCTCTGAAGTCAAAGGCTGTGCTCAGCTTTAGTTTTTTTGTTTTCAAGTGAAATTCAGTTTTTAAACAAGTGAATGCAAGTTTGATGTAAATATAAGTAATTTGTTAAAAAATTTTTATTTAGTGGTAATGAGTATCATGGACTGTGTTACTGGAGCTAAAAGGAATCAGAGAAATTTCAAAAATGCAGAGGTATAGCAGAAGAATATTTTTCTTGGATGAACTGCTTGCTTCTTCAGGTCCTTGTTTAGGAATAATTTTCTTCTTAAAAGGGCCTGGCATATATTTAAGTTCCATAAGTTTTCTTTGTGTGTGAATGATCTGGTTTTACAGAAGCAGTTTACAGTGCATAATGTGTGTATGTAAATATTTTGCATGTTGATTCATTTATGTCGTTTACTTTTTCTGTGGTATAGTCATTAAATACCTGGGACAAAACTACAAATACCAGGTTGCTGCGTCTGTTTTATCATCTCTCCATTGCAGATATTCAGGCTGCTCTAATATGCCTGTGCAGCAAGCACCCATAGCAAATAGATTTGCTCTTGAGCGTTTTATGCTTTTATTAAATATTCATGAGATGAGATGCAAGGCTGCTGCTTTGAGTGCATCAAAACCCCAGAAAATGCATTGTTTGTGAATCCTTTATGCACCATGAGCCAAGGTGTTCCTCCTCTACTGAAATATGTCAGGGTTTGGGATGGGTTGCCATCAGTTGCTATACAGCTGAATCTTGCTTTGAGCTGCAGAGAGAGCATAATTGATAAACAGTAATTTTGGTTTTTTTACGTTGTAGTCTAGTATGATTTGGCTGTTGCCACAAAAAAAGGAAAAAAAAAGCCACAAACCTCCACAAAAAATAACAAAAAACGAAAACAAAAACCCATCAAGAATTCTGCATTGAATCTGAGAGAAAGCACTTCAAGTAAACCCAGACTAATAATGTCTAACATTCTTATTACAAAGCAAAGTTAAAGCACAGTGCAATCATTGTCTGGTGCCTTATCTGAAGTATTTTGCAGTGGTCTCTGAACCTACTCTATTATCTAAAGAGAAGCATTTTTGAATATCCAGGTTCAAAATTAGGGTATATGCTACAACAGAAGACAAATACATCCAGGGACTACTCAAAAAACCTGTGTCCTCACACATGTTTTTTACATGTTCTGTCATTCACTGGACTCTTAAATTAACATTGTTATTCCCTTTATGAGTGTATTTATGCATATGTTTTGGGTTTGTTCTGATGGTATTACACTGATGTGTGCAGCTCTATCCTGGGGACTGAGTTTATTCTCAAGATGGATGAAATTTGACATCCTCAGGTTTTCACACCTTCATCATTACACTGCATAAAATGTGAAGGTTTTTGTTGGGATTTTGCTAACTTTTTATTAGCTAAACAAATAATCTTTGACTTTTGTAGTTGTTAATGCCTTACACTTCTAGTGTAAGGTCAATGTACATGTTAATGTATAAGATTTTAGGGGAAATATAATCTCCATATATGTTACACTTGCTTTTCTGATATTGAAAGCTCAGCTATTTGTGTTTCACCTTCAGGATAAACAAAGAAAAATAACCTGTATGGCACATACTATCTAGGAAAAGTATGTCCCAGAAAAAAAAAAAACCAAGCTGTTCATTTACTGATGCATGTTAACTTGCTGTCTGGCACAGTGCTATATAAAGCTTTAAGGTAGATTCCTAAATGAATGCTTTGTAGCTTTAGTTTATTCAAGACGTTAGGCAGAGCTACTGGAAGTATCTAGGTTATTGATTCTTTTTGAGGTGTCATAATTTTAGTGAGAGTTGGAAAGGAAAAGGTCTGTGTTTTGACTGGAATAATGCTTTGGTCTGTACATTCACCTAAATGTCATATATTTAGATGTGTTTCAAATCAGATTGCTTAAATAGTATTAATACAATTGCTGGTGCAGTTTATTTTCCGAGTTTAATCATGTACATGAAAATTCTGTTAGAAAATAGTTAAAAAATACATTCATGGTAAATCTCATTTATCTCCTTCCTTGATGGATTTTAAGTATTTTAAATGAATTATTTTTTGATACAGTGCTTACAGTAATACTGTTAAATTAGCTATGAAAATAATTCATGCAAGTTACCTTTAATTAAGTGCCAGCAATTTATTTGTTTGTTTCTCTCCTTTTGTTTGCCAGGAAAAGAAGAATATATTGCGACATTCAAGGGATCAGAATACTTCTGCTATGATTTATCTCAGAACCCCATACAGAGCAGCAGTGATGAAATAACTCTGTCGTTTAAAACGCTTCAGAGGAACGGACTGATGCTTCACACAGGAAAATCGGCTGATTATGTCAATCTTGCACTGAAAAATGGAGCTGTCTCCTTGGTCATTAATTTGGGCTCAGGGGCCTTCGAAGCACTGGTGGAACCTGTGAATGGGAAATTTAATGACAATGCCTGGCATGATGTGAAAGTAACCAGGAATCTGCGTCAGGTAACAGTACAATGGATACAAGAATAACTGACTTTGTTATTGAATAAATGCTTGATGATTTGAAAACTGCATATTGGATGTTTAGCAGGCATTTGGTTAGTTTTTTATTCGCACAAGGAAGGGTATTCCTGCCACACTTGAGCAGGGGCATATCTAGAAAGTAGTAGGGTGAGCAGCTGTCTGAGACTGTACTAGTGAGAGGTTTTCAAGACTTTGGGTATCAACCAGTGTTTCTCCAGTGCAACTGTCTGCCCTTGCAGCCTTGCATTAGTCAAGGCTAACAACTTTCTGAATTGCAACTCTTTAATTGAGAGAAAAGTTTAATATCTTTTCCTCCTTTCAAAGTGGGCAGTAAATTTGCTGTCAGATAAAGTTTATGCACTGCGTGGAGGCATCCTGCATGTCATGCCACATTTAACCTAGACCAGCAGTAAAAAATATATAGGATATTGCATGCTTACTCTCAGTGGTATGCTAGGGGTTTGCAGTCCAACAGTCAAATTTGAGGTTGTGGTGGGGGGATGAGGGTGAAGACAATACCATGTATGTGTGTATACTGTATGTGCTCAGTGTACAATATATGCACGTATGTGGCTCAAAACTGTTATGTATGCTAATGTGCTAAAGTATTTTAATGGTAGTATCATGTAATTTTGTGAAGTGCTATATTTTTCTGCCCTAAATGTCTGTCTTAAGTAATATCATTAATATATTTGTTGTTTCTCTAAACAGTTGCAGCTTGATTGGAATCTTTCGTTTCCCTTTATTAAAACAGCTCTGTCTTCTGGAGCTGTTAACTAATTCATCTAACCTCTTCTTTCCCTTTTCTTTTGAAATGGTTTAGCTATTACATTTTTAGTTTGGCATTTCTTTGTACTAATGAGCTGAATTGGACCTAGAATTATATTGTGATATTTTATTAAAAAAAAAAAAGAAAAAATTATCTTGTTTTACAAAAACTAAAGTAACCCTTTAGATTTAATAGTTTGGGTTACTCTTAAATTAACACCTTCTGTGTTTAAGTTTTCAAACAGCACATCTGTCAGAATTTTTTTGCATAGAGTATAAACTGTGTTCTGCATCTAATTATTGGTAACTACAAGTTGGAAAGTTGTATGAAAGAGACAGCAAGGGACCCACTTTCTAGATTTGCCTTTGCTCATGTTATCTACCAAAATTGTTAATTCAATTATGAAATGTGGG
>VXBQ01014007.1:1263009-1380359 GCA_013400175.1 Phainopepla nitens
AGCGGTTTTTAACTTAGCGAAGCTAATGAGTAAATTTGTGATAAGTAAAAGGGAATTCCAGCAGAAGGGAAGCCACAAAAAAGAAATAGGAGCTGAGCAGTGCTGTGCAGTTGAGCTTTGAAGAGGAAGCAAAGCTTTCCTCTGCTGTGAACAGAACAGGCAGAGAATGTACCCTTGCTGCTTCCTCATAATCCCTGTCTATACCACAATTTTTTGACATTGTTAATATAGAAGATTTTCTTTCACCGAAAGATATTTCTTATTACTCTAAGAACTAAATAGTCTGGAAATTCTGTACTCACAGATCTGTGTCAGATCTTCCTGCCATAGTTGGGAACAGTGGAGGTAACTAAAGTTTTACATAAAGAGGGAGAAGAATTTGGTGTGAGAGTATTTTGATTTTGGAACTTGCTTCATTTGTTTAGTGCAGAACTTTGAGTTTCTTTAGCTTCTAGGCCTGGCATGAACCTGTTGTTTATTCAATTTCAATTGATCTATTCTGTAAATAAAGAGGGAAGGTCAAAATTTTAGTATGTAGAGTAATACTTAAGCATGAGAAAACAGAATTCAAACTGCAAAGTGACCTTTCACTTGCTCTTTCAGGACTTCTTAGTTCTTTAGACTTTCTGAGACACTGCAATAATAGATTTATATAGGCAATTTAGCAAATAGCTTCACTCATCTTGAGAGAAGGTGTGAGTGCTGTTTTTTGCTTAACATTGTAATGAAATGAGAGATGAATCAGGTCAAGGTGACCCGCTCTCTGTACCAGAGCAGGTTTATCATGCTGTCTTGGAACATGGCTAGAAATAATATTATTCAACTTACTGAGAAAATATTCCACATAGCACCTTTGGAATCAAAAACTAACCTTCAAACTGGAACAGGATGTCTAGAGTGCTTTGTGATCTCAGACATGTTAAAAAAGTCCTTGGATTCCCAGTTGAAATTTCAACACTAGAAATTTAAACTTAAAATTCCTACCTCTATGCATTTTACAAAAAAGTGGTTTATAACAAAAATGTCTAAAGAACAGAAGTGTCTTCTCCTTTTAAATGATCTATTTTGTGTTCATGAGAACCACATTACACAGTCAGTTTGAAGCTGTTGACTAAAGTTTTGTGGTTAGGGCATCATATGGCTGAGACCAGTTTTCTCAGTGGTTACACATGACATTTATGGTTTCCTTTTCACCCCATAGCTGGAGGTCTGTGGTGATCTCCAGTACACTTGTGATACATTTAATGTATTTGACATATTTATTCAATAACCAAGAGGAAAGATTTGATAAAGTAAAACATTAATCCAGTGTTCAGAGATGTTTTCATGTATAATTAACATTATCACTGTTATTGTTGGTAGGCAACATCCAGGAGTTTTTACTGTAGCTGCTTTTTGTAACTGATCAAAATTGTTTTGATACCTGTAAGAGTGGCAGGATATGCTCTTCATCTTTCAAATTCAGCTGAAAGAAACATAGCAATGCCTTAAATATTGCTTTTATATTGTTGTTAGTGTAAATACATTGAAGTTAATATACACATAGAATTGAAAACTGCTCCTGATTCCTTCCAAACAAATGGAAAATACAGAAAAAATATATTAGTCATCTTGGCTGACATGAATTTTCATTTTTCATTATATGAAAGTGGTTTTTTTTAAAAAAAAATCTGCCTGCTGCAAATGCAGGAGTCCGTGAATGAATTGAAGGATCTCTGATGACTCAGCTATAATTTTTTGACAGTCACAGTATGTTATGGTTACAGAAAAGTCCGTCACTAGCATGTTGTGGGGCTATAAAGGACACTGTACTTCTTTTCTATATTTAGTTCTGATTAACTACCTCACAGCAGACTTTGAAGTGTGTGGTACTCTCGTATTCAGGAGCAATAGTGTGGTTATTACGGGCTGCTTCTGCGATACTTAGGGAGGTCAGACAGATTAATCCTTCATCCAGATGGGAAAATATCCCTTTTGGATCTCATATTTAGATTGCGGTTAAAATTGTTCCTCTAAATCATGGAATGACTGTAGTTGTCAAACATTTCCCAACTGCTTTATGCCAACTGTCATCAAAAAGTTCGATTTTTATTATCCTGCTTAGTGTAGGCTTCATCTTTCTTGAGCCAACTCTCAAAGTATTCAACTCCACTGATTTGTGTTTGTTTTCAAGGTTTGTACCATGGTCAAAGAACTATAATTAAAGCTTTAGGAGTCTTAATTATTAGCACATTATGTCTACCTAAACCCCAGCTAAATCAAGGAGGCTACACTGTTTGCTAGGGAGGGGCTTAGTCAGAAAAGCAGATGTAGAATATATTTGTCTAATAGCTGAGATGATGCAGAAACTGTCGCTTTCACAAACATCCTTCTGTTCTAAAGGTTTTGATTTTGCCCTCAGGAAAACTTGTGCCTTTGTTTTTCTTGATTTCTTGACTTTACTTGACTATTTTCTGTGAGTTAAAATTCCTTGTGCTGAAGAGGTAGGAGGTGTAGAGGATTACAAAGGAGTTTCAAAGAAGAGTTCTTAGTAGAATCTCTTGTATAAAGTTCCTCAGGAATGTGAGAGAATTGAGAAAGCAAAATACAACATCAACAGAAACTTCACCAAAAATAACAAATTCAAAATTACCCCATATAGATTTTGTTAGGATGTTCCCTGTAGAAATGAGATAAAGCAAAACCATTTCTCCTCCTTTCCCCCAATACTTTTCTTGTCCTAGCTGTACCTTCTCTCAGATTTCAATCTTAGTTTACTCATTCTCCAGGCCTGCTTTCAAAAACCATCTCTTAGATTTCTCTTTCTAGAGAATTTAGACTGTGTGTGGTTTTAGATGTGCTGCTTTTCTCTCTGTTTTAAACAAATTTTATTTTTAACTGCTTCTAAGAATAAAGAATCAAATCCCAATATGTCATTCAAATTGTTCATTATACTTTTAAAATTCTGTTGGTTCTTGGCACAACTCAAATGCTCCTTCAGGTACTCTAAATTGAGAAGCCCTGACCTTTTTTTCCCTGCA
This sequence comes from Phainopepla nitens, assembly GCA_013400175.1. NCBI lineage: Eukaryota > Metazoa > Chordata > Aves > Passeriformes > Bombycillidae > Phainopepla > Phainopepla nitens. The sequence continues at coordinate 1,266,030 of VXBQ01014007.1, forward strand.
TTCAAATAGCATCAAATGAATGTTACTATAATAAAAATAATATATGTATTTTATGTATTATTTCACTGTAAGTACAGAAAAAATCGAAGGAACCATGTTGTCCTGAATTATTGTGATGCTGAAAAAACTGGTTTGAATTTTATTAATTTCGTGAAAGTTGTAGACTAATTTCAGTAGTCATAAATAATGTGAAAGGAAATGGCTGTCCAGGAACAAGACTTGTGCTAAGAGAATTTCCCCCAAACTGAATCCATTTAGTGTTAGTTTTGGTCTTCTCCTCACCCATTTATTGCTCAGAATGTGATGTTCAACTAGAATCACGGTAAAAACTGTTTTCCTGCTCAATGCTAAAAAAGAACCTAAATAAATCTCCAGTTCTACAAACCTGCATGTGTTTAACAATACTTCTAAAGTTCATGAAGATACATTTTCTGTTGTGCCGGACATTCTCTGTAGCCAGAACTGATAGTCTCACACAGATTATGATAGTCTTTATGTCCCATTTGTCAACATTTGACTCCAAATAGTGTTTGCATGAAGAAGATATATCGGGATAGCATTTGAAGAACTTCTGCTCACATCTGAGGATGCACTATGTATAAATTATACAAACTGATCCTGAAGTACTTGTGGTGTGTCTCTGAGGTGGCTTGGTCAACTGTGTGTTTGCACGGTAAATCAGCGCTCAGTCGCATTGATTTCACTGTATTTTTGTGTCAGTTCAGTGCTTCCAAGTCCAAGGACAAAACAAGATGCAGTTCTACCAAAACTACCAAATGTTTTGGTCATAAACCAAATTTTCCAGGCTGAGCTGCCTGTAACAAAGCTGTAGCTGTACCACTACAAAGGTAAAGGTGACAGCAGTGGTGTTGCCACCATTTTGAGAGCTGCCAAAAGTTATTCTGTTCCTTTCCTCTCCTCTCGTTGTCGAGTATCTGTAAATTCACTTTAAGTTCAGAGTATTGGGATAGTACTGAAGTAGGGAATGTGAGATTAAGCATTAACAGACTTGCAGTAAAGAAGAGAGAGATACAATAAGTAGCAGGCAGCTTTTGAGCCAGTTGGAGCACATAGAAGAGAGTGTGAGAATTAAAATTTGGGGGGCTGCAATGGGATGGTATGAAACGTATTATTGTAGTCAGTTTGAAGAGGTAAGATTTGCCCTGGTGGATGGAAAGAGCCAGATGGATGGATTATTTGTTTTTGAACACTTTGGTATGGGAAACTGAAGGATCTCTCCAGGAAAGTCATTCTGCTGTCATTTTCTTCAGCAGTAATACCACGAGAAAGTGAGACCTGAACAAACTGTATTTGAGAATCTGAATTCTGTATTTTGAGTTCAATCTTCTTTCTCATTATCTGTAACTAGTATGCAACATTTTTCTTTGTGTGGTGGTTAACACAATTCTAAATAAAATTTTCTTCATTTATTTAAACATCTTAAAAATAACAGTAGTTTTCAACCAGTATTGCAAAGAATTTTCTTCAATCCTGCATTGACTATATTATTATCACTTCCATATGCAATTTTTTTTTTTTTCGTTCCCCAAACTTTTTGCCTTAGTTGACTTTGATCTGTCACTATCTGGATAACTTATGAATGATTAAGATGTATCTTGCTATGATTACCTCTATAAATGAGAATTCTATGTCTTCTGGAGGCTTTTCAATATGTATGACAACAGGACAGTTTTCTGATAACATCTTCTCTGAAATAAGATCATCTTGGCTGTCCTGGCTGTGTTCTATGGGGGTTATTAATTTGTTAGGGATTTTCTTTAGATCTAGTAATCCATTTAACAGACTTTCTGAAAAGCAGTTTTCCAAGACATTTCAGGACTGCAATGGTCCATTTCATAGGATGAGGAATGTAGCATTTTTAGACTCTCTGCAGGCTTTCATTGATTGACATGGTCAAGAGCATACTGTTTATACCTAACTGTGTTGCAAACAAACTGGTAAATGCTGTTTTATTGAAGCCCAAATAGATGCATTTTAAGCAATTACTTTCTCATGTTAGCTGCACTAGGGAATGTTATGCAGAAACCACTGCCAGAGTCACTTCACTGGCCTAGTAAAGGCATATTGGACAGATCAAAAACTCCTCAGTGCAAAGATTATCTTATTTTTTTTTACACAATCTCACTCTGACTTTGCACTTCTGGTAATTCCAGAAGGTAATGATGGTGGCAAAATAAATGTTTTGGAGATTAAGTATGTTATTTCTGTATGCGGGGAACTGGAACCAGTGTTCCACTAAAGCTTTGCACAGTGCTTAATACAGAAATTTAAACTTACAAAGCCCCTTCATGCCTTAAAGATTTATCTAAATTTCTCTGTTTTCCACACTCATGAACAGGGGTGCAGAAGATCAACTTAGATTAAGGATTACGACATAGATAAAAAATTACAACTTTTGGGCCTATCCCAGTTCTCATAAAGCTGCATCTGCATTTTCAACTAGAGAATTCGATTTTGTTCTAAACACTATTTCTCCAAAGCCTCTGAGATGTAACTTAAAGCAAGGAAGAGGAGGGCTCCTCTGTGAAAGGGGAGAATGTTTAGAGGATCCATCCTTTTGCAAGAGGAAGAACAATATGTTTTATGGAGAGGGTTTGGGATGTCCAAATTGTCTTTATTTTAATATGTTTATTAAAATTGAATAAAATATGATTGAAGGTTAAGGAATGACGAAAGGAAGGAAAAAAGCCAGGAGAAAATGAAATCTCCCTGAAAAAAGTCAGTCAAATTTAATTAGAATACTCTAGTGTTTCAATACATCTCTGTTCCTCACTGTATTATATGTTGTAAATAATCTGTGATGCTCTAAGGATTTGAGACCTTCTAAAGCTGCCTTAAAACTGCTCTTTAATTGCATCTTCAATGCTTTTTAAACAATGAGTATCATCAAGGGAACACTGGAAAAATCTGTCACAAGTATTATTAGCATGGTTTACTGTAGCTGTAACTAGATAACTAAGTTATCCAACTAACTAACTCTAACAGCAGGTTGTGAGTAAAATTTTTGCCAAATTTTATGGATAAGTTTAGTGGTGAGTATAACGTGTGTTGTTCTATGAATGCTGGTGTGGTGATACCAACACTTCAACATTTATTGAAATGTGCATGGGCAGGTTTATTCAATAATTCAGCTCTAAAAGAAGTCTGAAGTCACGGTTATCTCATTTTTTATGGAAGGCTAAGGGCTTACTGTCTGTTTTAGAAGTTAATCACTATGTGCATTATTTGTATTAGTTTAAAATTGTGCATTGCTTGTATTTGGCTCTGTGGGAAGTTAAGTCCTGACCCAGTGAAGTGCTGAAAGGAGAGGGCACATGGAGGAGAACTTGTATCATGAGTGTACTAACTGGGACTAAACTTATTTGGAACTATATCAGGAACAGTGGCTGCTCTGCCAGCAAATGTTCACATCTTGGCTTTGTTTTTCCAAATTACTTTAACTGGCATGTCACTACTGTATTTAACTATGCTGTGCAAGTACGCATTGAAACAATGTATTCTGGATCCCTCCAGAGTGACTCTTTATGCAAATTACTAGATTTTTGTTTGATAGAAGAAACTGTTTTTGGAAAGAAGAATAGAAGTGCTTAAATGAATGGAAAATGTTTATTTTCCAAAGCAGTGGAAAGTTCTGACATGATCAGAGCACTTTAAGAAGCTCTGTTTCTAACTAGAAGGGTTAAAATGTTGAAATAACTGAAAAATGTAGAGTAAAATACCTCCATATGATAAAAATTACCCCATTCTTGTGGCTGTTCATCAATGCTATAGATTCTATGCAACTATGAACCTAAGGAAAGTTCTTATGTTGTAATAATATTTAAAGTGCAGTGAAGATGCATGTTTTCAAGTAGGATAAACATTATTTCCTGTAATTTTCTAACTTTCTCAGAGGTCTTTCTTTTAATTAGCTGGTTGTTGAGGAGTTGTTTTTTTTGTTGTTGTTGTTTGTTTGTTTTTTAAATTTTGGTCCCTTTTTTATGTTACTGTCTGCCTTCTGCTCTGAAAACAGTCTGTACTTCTTAAGAAAACTCATGCTTGAATTCTAATGCAAATTTGATACCGTTAGCTCTCTACAGCTGTTCTAATTCTGACATCCTCCATCTGCCTAAAAAAAAAAATCACAATTTCTGCTTTTGTACTGCCTTGTTGGGTATACTACTTCCTTTTGTTTCACATTAATTTTTTATCTTGCTTCTCTTCTCCACACAAATTTTAGCTTGCTGATTTGGCTTCTCAGTGTTTCCGTTATCATTCTGCTCTCAGATATTTATTTTGTATATGAAAAATATATGTTCTCAGGAAAGATGTGATACTTAATGGCAGTATTTAATATCTGTTGCAAACTGACTCCTGGGAAATGTCTGGCAAACTTTTTCCTAGACATCTGTGGGTTCTGAGTCCTCTCCTGAGTGCCTCAGGAGAGCACTATTGAAAGATAGCAGATTAATAAATCTTGTGTTGCCAAGACTAGCAGAGAAGCTGATGTGTTAATATGTAAGGAAGCATTTCAACATTCAAGGAAAAAAAAAAAAACCCAAAACAACAGAGATAAAATGCTAACACTCTAATGGAGATGTCTTTGTAAAGATATTTGTCAGATACTGGGGGGCATTTTGTTCTTGTGAACACAGATATAATTTTGAGAAAGGAGTCACTGACACAGAATTTAAAGAAAAGATATAGTTTTTAGTGAGAAGGGAGACACTAAATTCTGTGTATTTTGGAGTTGGAAGATATGTGTACTTCATCTGGAGAGACTGTAAAGTAAATGTGGATGTGGGGAGGATATATTTCTCAATGCATCCATCTTTCTCTTTTGAAAAGGTCATGTCTTGACATTATGCATCTTCTGCCATTTATATGCATAGAATGATAACACACTTTGAAATGCTACTTTGCTAAAGAACATTCTGTACTTTGAATTATTACATGGCAATTTATAGTGTATTTTTTTAGTCATAAACATGTTTACAGGCAAGTGACAACGATGGGGGAATGCTTTTTAACATAAGTTTTCTTGATTCTCTAACTATTATTTGGAAATAATAACTATTATTTGGAAACAACTCCGGGAAAGAGTAGGGAAAAATTAGGAGTGCGATTATGGAAAAATATTTTTTTTTAAAGCTGCTATGAGTAGTTTCTGTGTTCTGTGAAAGGCCCCTGTCGGTCCTTCATTTATCAAAGTAGTTGTGTATCTTTGATCTCTGCTTTATAACAGTCCTTTAGGTACAGATGTATGCAAGTCACTGCTGAATATAACAGTGAACCGATTGGGCACTGTTTGGAGGCTCAGGAAGATTGGAAGTGATGGCTACTGATTTTTATGGTTTTTTGCAGTATTGCACCATGCTGACAAGAATCAGTTGGATTCCCACATTTCAAGTCTTTTCCATCATCTGGAGCAATAAATAGGACATGGGTGCACTTTGGTTTATATTAAAAGTAGATTTAAAAAAAAAACAAAACCTGCCTACTAAAAGTTTAATATATTTGAACCAACTTCAGTTTAATATTTAAAATGTATTTATTGAAAATATAGTGTAGGGAGAAGCAATCAATACTGATGGTGAAAAGAAACAAGTCTTGTAAGCAGAGCCCTGAGATACAGCACCTTGATAGCTCAGAAACTTTCCTGTCCACTGGCACGCAAGGGCTTGCTAAGTTGAGATTTAACACTTAGCTCCGGGAGTGTGTGGTGCTCGAGATTTATGTCAACCTCAATGACCCAATCAGCCAGACTATCTTTAATCCTTCTCCACTCCCAGCACTGTGGAAATGACTGCTGACTCTTGAATTCATTTGTGGTATTTACAGCTCTGGCCTGAAGTGCTACCGTGTTCTGTAAATGTTCTGCTTGTGGACAAAGAGCTATCTGCAAGCTTCTTAATTTGTGCTGTCAGTTTAATGGTTTAGGTTTTCTAAATTAAGTGATATGACTTGGCCTTCAAACATTTTACTAATGATTACAGTTAATTCATCTCACTTTCTCTTCAGATCCTTCACTAATTTAGCTTTTCCTGAAACAATGTTTCTTTTTATCAATAATATCCATTTATTTAATGTCCTCTGCTAGCTTTGTCCAATCCTGGAATTGAACTTTAGCAGACCTTTGCAATCATTATAATATTGAATGTGTCAAAAGTGAAAGGGTTCATGTTCTAATGATCTTGGGAATTATAAGTTCCAGTCTGCCAGTTTTTTGTCCAGGGTACTTAGGGCATGACACAAATGAATAAATAAATAGAAGATTTCTGCATATGACACAGTGAATGCTTTTAGAAATTTACTTATTTATAAAAGAACAAACAAGCAATATGTCTTTCAGAGAGAAACTGAGAGAAAGCTTGAAGCAAAACTTTGAATACAAACCACAAAAATATTTTTTGGGGGAAATGAATCATGGATTTTTTACATGCTAAAGTTCTATTGTAATTGATGTTTATCATGTTTTAATTTTCTTGATTTCTGTTTCATTTCAGTGAAATACAGAGATGATAATTCAGAAGAACCATTTGGCTTCTGTTTAAGACACTGGAGTTCTGCTGTTGTAGGCTTACCCTAGGCTTTGCTAACTTTTAGGCAAACCTGGTCAAGGAGTTCAGTATCTAAACAAAACTGCACGCCTTTGAGAGAGGATTTTTTGGGATTGTTTGTTTGGGTTTTGCTTTTTCGGTTTTGGTTCTGTTTCATTGTTTGTTTTTATTTTTTTAAGTAGCAAAATGTCTAAGTAAATTATTTGATCAGGTCACAGGTGTACTCCATAGATTTCACTCATTCACTCACTCTCATCAACTTTTCCATCAAAACATGTGAGCGGTCTGGCCTGGAATTCTGGTGTTCAGCACAAAGCCAAGGGCATGCTGGGTGTGAAGCACTCACTGCATCTCTTGGGCTTGTTTTGCTGACAGTGACAAACCAATTTTTGCTCTGCTGCTTTGTCCTCATGTTTATAAGTCAGCAGTTGTTATGGTGGTTACTCTGCTTCAGATTTTTGCTTACTTCAGGCTCTGTAGCTCTTAAACAACGAGCAGCAACCGCTGCCTGTTTTCTGTTGGGAAGGTGCGTGAGCCATATGTCTCTCCATGTTCCACTAGCAGGAAAATGAGCTGGTGTGATAGACCGCAAGCATGCTACCATCCTCCTGTTGTCAGATTGGTGTCTTCTGTGGAGGGGGTGTCTGTCGTGCTCCTGTCAGAGCACTTGCCTCAACAAAAGAAACAGCTTTTTCTTGATTTTGCATCTGGGAATGATGTTTTGGGAGTGGTCTCCCTGAAAAAGTGTTGTTTGTTAACCAGAAAGGCCATTCTTTTAATCCTGATAGTTCTGCTGCTGCTTTCTGACATACATATTTTCATTTGCTATTCATTCATAACAGTCTTATTCCTATTACAAATCTATTATATATATAGATACATAATATGTGAAATCCAAACTTTCTGAAATCTGCAAGTCAGCAGCTTCTGTTCCTGAAGGTGGTCTCTGGAGATGGAGATACTGGAAGTTGACTTAAATACTGTAAAGTTGTGTTTGGCTTTTTTTTTTTTTTTCCTCTTCTCCTGAGTGCTTACACAGGTTTTCTTGCTTAGATCCCAGTTCTGACACATTTGTGTGTCAGCCTGTTATGTTATTTGTGTATGCATTTGCCTGAAAGTAAGAAACTCAGCATACCTTCACTCTCCTGTTCTGGAAGGTCTGACTCAATGGGCTTTGCAGGAGAAATTGATCACAGAGCAGTGACAGTCACTTCTGGAGCTGTGAAGGTGTGCTCAAAATGTGGGAGGGAGGATTTTGTTCTTTGGGAAAATAAAATTTCTGTTCTGCCTTCTTGGGTGAATACAGTGAGCACCAGCTTATTCTCTGTAAGGAATTCTCTGCCTGTCATGATGCTTTATGAAATTCAGATTTGTTCTGATAATAGAACAGTGGTCTGATATTTAGGTAATGCTGTGCTACTAAAACAGTGCTAGAAAAAGCATGAGTAATGGCCAAGAACATGAGGACAGAGGTTCTGGACTGCGCCTGTCTTTTGGCTGGTGATGTTCATGTAAGTATTGAGCTTTAATGCTCACACCCTTTTATTCCTCTCCTGACTGGCTGTAAGTATTTGCATACAGAGACCATTTATCAAAACAATTCCTCATACTGAAATGCAATATTAGTATTCAATAAAGAAAGTGGCCAGTATTGAAATAAAATTATCTCCCCATACTTAGTTGACATAAATATATAAATATACTTTGTTTCTGCCCACAATACCCAGCTGTGGTTGAAAATCCTCTTGAAATTTCTGTAGTATGAGTGAAGAAAAAGTGTTTGCTTTCATTCCTGTGGCCCACATCTTTTTGTTAGGCACTACATAGACATTTCAGGTATTTAGTTCTGTGCAATATAATTTCTAATCATGTCAGCCCTTACAAGATAGTTCTGCCTTGCAGTCGTCCTGTTGCAGAGTTTTAAACATTTCAACAGCTGGTATAATACCTGATGTAGTCAGAAGTTGTTAAGTTCTATCTGAAATAAAAACATCTTTAAGATTTACACATTGACTCTAATTGAGTCAATCTAGAAATCGATTGTTTAAAATGACGACTAATTTAAGTAAGCATGCCAACCGAGCTTTGTCTACCTTCTGCCATCAGGCTAAATAAGGTTAAATACTGAGATTCTTTTCTTTTTTCCTTGGGGATTTGTTTCTGAATCACTAAGAACCTAAGTTTTAAACACATTTATGAAACAAAATCACGATTTACTTTACCCAAAGTAAGCATCTCTGTATATGTATTTTTAATGCTAATTTCTTTTCCCCAGACAACACTAAGCTAAGTTTAAAAATAGTTTCAGCTGGCCTTATATCACTTTGGATGAGTGTAACACCACCTTTGGTCATGTTAAATGAATGCTTTAACTTCTTTTATTCTTGAATTGCCTTTGTTTGTGCTGCTGTGAACTAGAACAAAATATTAATACTGCATGTGTACACTTGCTCCTGGTTATTTATGCATTTTTACTATGGAAGAGTAAGTGTGCCAAGCAAAATCACTGAATTTCTGCCAAGTAAATGACCCAACAAAGAAATCCAAAGCTGGGAGTAAATGGGGCCCCAAATTAAATGCAGGCAAAGTGAGATGAGTTTAGTACATCACAATAGTGGGACAGTATAAGAAGTGTTCCTCATCTCAGAATGATACAGAGAGTACTAGAGTGTGTGGTGTCAACGACAGAAACCCCACATTTCAGTGGGGACTTTTCCGAATAACAGGTGACCGTGGAAGTTAAGATATCAGCATTTTATGTGTGTTTTGACATATCTTGAAATTATATTATCTCTCTTTGCTTCAAGCTCCAATTTTGTGATGGTGCCTGCTAGCAGGTTTTTCAACTCTCCTTTATTCAGTGTAGGCGATGCAAGTTCATTTGAAATATGAAACAGTAGCAGTTTGTGTTTCTTAAGAAAAAGCATTCAGAGATTGTAACTTATAACCCTCCGAAAAAACTCTTAAGACAAAAACGAACTTCTCAAGCTGGTTTGTTCTGCTCCTTTATGATCACTAATTCTGGTGCCAAGGAGGGAGGATCAGCTACGACATTTGTAAATGATCACCACTGCAACATTTTTATTTTCTGTAGTCTGAAGTGTAAAGATCTTTTATGTCAGTCACATTGGGATTGTGCCAATTGAATTTTTTTCCCTGTTGTATGGTGTTTTATTTAATGTGAGCAAGAGCATCGGTCTTTTGACTGGTATTGATAGAGAATAGGGTCGTTTTTCTGAAAGAACAATGTATTTTTAACAGCTTTGGCCTTGTCTGTTGAAAGGTGTTAAAGGGTGAAAGAATGCTCTAGGAGAAAAATAAAGTATATTTGTGGATGACAGATTCCCTTATTGATATAATGACACTGAATTTCTTTTTCAGTCTTGATCCTGAGAGGCTTTAAACTAATTTTTTTTTCTCTTATACTCATTTTCGCTTTCACACCTTATTAAATAAATACTGAGGAAGGTTTTCAGACAGTAAAGAAGAATTTCTCTTTTTGCCTGTTTTTCATAGATTTTTTTAAGTTGTAAGAGGTTTCTTTCATGCCTCTACTTTTAAATGTTGAATACTCAAATACATTCAAAGCAAATCTGAGGGTTTGTCGGACTTCCCAGGATTGAAGTAATTTATTTTTTTCAAATATTAAATTATAATACATTCCTGTAAATGTTGCAAGAACAAGTGACAATGCTAGCAGATTCCCATGGAGTTCATGTCAACATTTTAGAGTATTATCTATTTATTGCCTATTTATATTAATATTTTTGAATGGACAAAACAGCCCAAGTACATAATCTTCTGAAAGTGTCATCCTGTGCTCTATATATGCTCCTGCTGTTTATATAGACAATACTTAACGTTTTCCTTTGAAGTCTTTTAATTCTAAATATTTTAAAGCTAGAGGAACTTTGAGATTTCACTGAAGTTGTGCTAGAGATAATTCCTGCAGTGGTTTCATGGTGACTTCTTGGCTGAACCACTGCACCTGAAATTCATATCAGATGCCTTTAATGTCATGGAGCTTAGGGGAAGAATGAAGTAACTCCTGTGTGGTACATCTGAGTATTGTATTTTTTAATAAAAAAATCTAGAACTATCAGAATGAAAGGTTTTTGAGGCATTTAATCAAGGTGCCAGTAAAGGTATCACCAAACTTGAAATACAGTAATTTTGCTGTGCATAGCAAATAAAAGCAATTTTTTTTTTCTTTTCACAACATACCAACTTGAAATACAGAGTCTGCAATTTTAAAAACACTTTGTAAATTGTAAAACCGAGCAAAAAAAAAAAAAAGAAAAATTAATTAAGTAATTTGACGAGGAAACCACTATTTAAGAAAGAGTAGTTTAGGAGTGAGGAGGGAATACAAATTAGTAAGTTTTTTTTTTTTAAATTACTGTATGGAATTTAAAAATGCTTTATTGCAGGGAGGCCCATTTACAGAGAAAAGTGTTTAAAAGAAAATAGAGATTCTCAAGTGCGGAGCCTTCAAAACATGGAGACAATGGCTTTTGTCTTTTCTTTGATATAATATGTTGTATATCATAATGAGGATGAAAGAAAAAGGAAGAAAAAAACCCAGAAATTATGATTTTGAGTGAAATTACAAGACTTGTTTTAAAAATACATAAATGTATGATAAGTGTAGGTGTGCGCTCAGTGGTGTGTTTTTTCTAACTGAAATTAAGATGTAACTCATTCTGTCCTTCAGTAAGAGCAATAATCATTTTAGTACCTTTTATTTTTACTTTTTTTGGAGAAAATTACCCTTTCTGTGATACTCCAGGCTTCCTGATTTGAGTAATATGAGCACTCTTAATAAAGTATATTTTATTCTTCTTATTCCATTTAACCTGTTATAATTACTTCACAAAGTCTTAAAGCACCTGTGAAAAAAATGCTAGTCCTTTGCTTAAAGTAGGAAAAGGAATGAAGATATATTTGAACCTTGCTTTTCTCTCCACTTATAAATTCATACTGTGAAATCATGGCCTTTTGAAATATTCTTTCCAATCCATGCAGTACTCTTCATGAAAAGTAAGCTTAGAGACAGAAAAATCTACTTATTGAATGCTTTGTCACTCATTGTAAACCACTAGAAAATAGACAAGTATTTAAGTTCATACTCTACAGATGCTATTATTCCTTCAAAAAACTTTCTGTCATAACCTATTACTGGTTTATAGAGGAATTCCTATATCTCAAGGCACAGAATTTAATCAGTTTTGCTATCAGTTGAGTGTCATTATTCAAGGTAGGGGATAGAGAAGATTGCTTTGAAAGGTGGCGCAGGATTGAATTGCAAAAATGAAATGCACACAGCTACCTGGGCTTTGTGTATTGTAATAGATGGGTACCTTAATTATTAATTTCCTGATTAAGTAGCTTGGCATATAGAGCAGATATCATTCCAAGATAGTTATATTTAAAATGTAAAGAAAAAAATTGCATTTTTGGACTTGCATAATTCCATAGTTAATACAGTGAAATCTCAGGCTGATTTATGCAGCTTTTAAGATGGAGCTGTAGTATGAGGAATTTCCAACTTCTGCAATTATATTTATTTGATAGAAATAACTGTTGTATTACGCTGGAGTATCTCCAAGCGAAACATTTTAGCCTTACTGTGGTAACAAAAAAAAAAAAAAGGAAAAAAACTACACATTTGTTAATTGTAAGGAAATAACTGTATATTCTACTTCATTGTATTTGGTGTATTGAATGACAAGAAGTTCAGTAGCATTAAATATACAGTGGAATAAAAATGAAGATCATATCTGAATCTTTTTAATAACATTTGTACCTATAACTAATGAAGAAGAAATGTAATACTAAAATGCAAATAGAAATTTTAATTAAAAGTAGATTTGTGTCAGTGAAAATTCACTGTCTCTGACAAGGTAACTCTAGTCTAAACATAAGAAGAGAGGGGCTACTCTCATATCCTGATTTTATCATTCTTGGAATTAAAGTTGCATGTAGCACAAAGAGTTTCCTCAGTCAGAGGGGAGAAGAGAAAATCTTTATCAGCTGAAAGTGAAATAATAAATTTTATATGAATTTTTTCTTTTTCAGGCTTCTAGCCTTTAACAATAATTTGTACTAAAAGTGGCCCAGCTGCAATTTCACTGTATGTCTATCTAGAAGAGAAGGAAAGATGTAGCTCTATCTAATCAATGGATTTGTTTCTTTATTTCAATGAAAGCAAGTAGAGATCTCATGTTTTAAATATGTTGCTCTTCATTGATCATAAATTTGTGAAGAGTAATCCTGAATGATTAAGGGAGTTCAGGTTCTTACAGAGAATCCGGAATGGCAGTTCTTTTCCATGAGTGACATTTTTGTCAATAGTGCCTTCACCAGGTGGCTGCTCTTAGATACGCTAGTGATAATGGTAGCTAAAGGTGTAAGATATTTTGCTCACACAGGTAGAGCTTATTGTGATTTTTTGAAACTTCATTCCCTAGAGCTGCCTCACAGATTGGATTTACCCATAACAGCACAGATATGCTGCAAGTTGGATGCATGAGGGAAGAGGAGGGATTATGCCATGAAATGTCCTGTGTGCTGTGCATAAAGTCTAATAGTGACATAGTTCCTTGTCACTAATTACTTTCAGTAAAAGGAAGTTTATTGAGGATGGAAAGGGTAGATATCAAGAGTCTGCTAACTGCCAAATTTGCCCTAGTTTACCTTTAAAATCTAATATGTGTAGAGGATACTTAAATAAATATATACAAAGCAATTTGAAAATATTATTTATTATTTTGAAAGGCAATAAGAATCTCACTCAAAAAAATGTAAATATAGAATTTCCCAACTCAGAGGTATTTCTCTGCTCTCCAAATTTTGGGGAGATCTTGTTCCATATGACACTTTCAGGAGAAAAGAGGGGAGGAACTTGAGGCTTTGTGAGGAAGAATAAGGCACAGGGAGGTAATTCAGCATTGTTAATTTACTTTGTGGTATTAACATTTCCTTCCTGAATCCTTGCTACAGAAATAGTACGTTATGGGCATTGTTGCTACAAGCTGCTGATCTTTTAAGCTGTGACATGTAATCAGGCCTGTGGAACATTCATTCCCATACTAGTTTAGCAGTCTGCCAAATTTCAAATGATGAATGCTTTATAACTGGCCAGATATGGACCAAAGACAAAGGAATTCCCCACTTCCAGGGTTTTCTCTGATGAATTTATAAAGCTTTTTCTGAGATAAATGTTAGAGTTAAATAAAAAAATATACCCAAATATAAACATAGACCAGTGTAGAAAGTCAGCTTTAACAGAGGGGTTTTAAAATTTGGAAATTTAATACTTTGTTTTTATATAAAGACTAAATTGTATATGTTTAAGACTATGTATTACTGACATATAAATTGCAAAACACCATTTTCAATAGTCCAAATGCACAATAAATTTACAATTCCATGTGGCACACTTTTGATATGAACACCAGACCTCCCAGCTTTGATTATGGCTGTTCATATTTAGATCGTGATCACATGGTTAGTTTTATGCACTCTGCTATTTCTATATGAATATTAGTGAAATAAATAATATTAATTGTTTATGATTATTAGCAATTTGTGTGTGTGATGCTACAACAAATTTATTAAAATACAGGTTGTTTTATGTGGAAGTCTGAAATACATATGCATTACAGAATATCTTGAAGTTGGTACTGGTATTGTGCAGTATGACCTTAAGCGGTGAATGCTTGGCTAGGGGAGTGAATCTCTCCAAAATTACCACATTTCACTCCAGCAAGAATTGAGGCTTTGATGCAGTTTTTGTTGGTACTAGTTCTGCAGGCCGATGTATACCAAAGATGATAATGGAAAAACATTGGTTCTGGTTATAAAGCACACAATCATATGTGTATCTGGATTTTAATAGGAAGTGGATAGAGCTGCATCATTCCAAATGGACGAAAAAGAGTGATCTCGCAAGACTAGGTAGATGTTTTCTAACAATCAATTGTTGACTTTCCACTGTATTGGTTTATTGAGGATGGATGTGCTCCAAATCTATTTGTTAATTGCTGTTTTATTTTCTCTATCTAGCCATTTGTTGTAATGGATTGTGGTTGCTTTTTCAACATAGATGAGAAACATTAACAACAGAATTTTGTTCTTGTTCTGTATGATGATTATTTTTTGTAATTCCACAGATGTATTTAGTGTAGTGAATAACAAGTGGACAAATCCAGACTTTTCTGCAGACTGGAAAGCTGTTTGTCCCATTCTAGTTTGTTACCCAGCACTTTGTTTCGCAGGGGTGTGATACTATAAAAGGAAATATTTCTATGTGTGTTAGTGCATGTACAATGGCTTTCAGTTTAAATGTGGAATAGGTTCCTGGATTTAGTTTATCACCCATGAACAACAAAAAAAAAACCTAAACCTAACAACAAAAACCAAACCCCAAAACTTTTCTTAAGGAAGTAGTCTATCCATCTGATCTTTGGGATGCAGACCCTTGCAGCATTTGGTATACTTTAGCATCAAGTAGTTTTCACTGTTTCGTGCTTTCATTGTTTTGAGTCACATGCAGGAATTTGGAAGACTTCAGAAAGTCTGAATTAAAGGAGGTTGGGTTTTCAAAGGGAGTTTCTATTCAATTTTTTAGAAAGCAGGGCAGCTTTCAGATTTACACTGGTTGATTTACATTGCCAGTGTGAGAATCCAGTATTAGCAGAAGTGATTCCTTGGCAAGAAAATTTGGTTGCTGGCGGGTAGACTAAGATTTAGCAGAGGATGGGCAGAGTTTCTATGGATATATGCCCAGGAATTAATTGATATCAATAAAAGTTGTAACCTGATATATCGTTCATGTACCTCCCATTAGAATCAATTACATTATTTACATTATTTCTGTAATGCACCACTTGATTGTAATTGGGGTTGGCCCTGACACCACTCTAAAAATGGAGATGTTTCCATTGATTTCCTCAGTGCAAGACCAAAGCTGCCTTCAACACATCATACTCAATCATCTCAATAATTAAGGCTCGTGAAGCCTTTGTGTGCCTTTGCAGAATGTTGGATGGAGCCCATTTCCTTACCTGTGGCTTCAAAACCCTTGATGGCTTCTTCTCTCCTGATACCTACAGTGTATCACATGCAAGGATAATTCCAGGCTGAAAAATGCTATGAAATCCCTGGATGGCTGGAGACACATATCATTATGAAGCTATGAATTGTCTTGTTACTTGCAGAAAAATTCACAGGGCTTCAGTAGGAAACAGTCATTTGTTCAGCTAACACTAAGCAAGTGAATTGACTTCCATAGCTATGTTGAGCCCTTTATATCCATATAAAAATGAAGCAGAATCTTGACACTTCTAGTCTTGAAGATTGTCCCTATTCTGTGATCTCCTATTAATCGAAACTGTCACAGTTTTCAAGGACCACTGATAATCTAACGTGGCTTCCTGTATAAAATAGGTCATTGGGTTTAGCTGAACTAATTTTTCTCAAATACCATAGCCATTGTACTGTAGTCCCTGTCCCACATTTTATTTATATACATATAGGACTATAGAATCTCCCACATGTCACAGGAAATTTTTCTTGTATGGTCTCAGTAGTAAATATGTGTCTTCATACCTGAATTCGTCTATTTTCTCTTTATTTTCTTTTGTGTTTGGGCCCTGTGTTACTTACCTTATTTCCCTGCTCTATATAGGTACTTTTGCACTGTGACAGTTTTCCACCTCATTGTTAACTCAATCATTTTTAATCCTTTGTATTTTTTCTGAGGACTATATTTTCCATTCTTCTGGTCACTATTGCTGATCTTCTGTACCTTCTCTAACTTTTCTTTTCCTTCATTGTCACTTTTTTTTTTTCAGTTTAATGTCCTTCTTCTGTGCAGATTCCACTACTAAATATTCATGTTTAGCTAATAATCCATCAGGAGCATACATGATTTTTCCAGAGGTATTTAGACTATTTAGGTTCCTTTTAAATTAGAAGGCTTCAATTTCTATTCAGAGTACATCTGTGTTTCCTGAAGAGTGACCTGATAAATGCTAATATAAAAACAAGTAGAATTTGGGTATGTTATGCAGGTTTTAACAACTGGCTTTTAAGTATGCACTTTCAAAGTTCAGTTGTTTCATCTTCGTAGTTTTTTCCTGCATCTTCTAAGTTGATTAATACACAGATTCTCACCTAATTATCCCCGATTTCCAGGCTGATGTAATTGCCACTAACTTCTGCTGACCCTAGTAGGAGCTATATCAAGACTACTGTGGAAAATGTTACAGGCTGATGCTTCGAAAAAAAAATCTCATCTTCTTTAGTCTAACTGTGATCAGACTGTATTGAATGGCGTATTTATTTATAATGATTTCATGGCACTTTAATCACTTTCAGGCTAAGAGGAGTAACTAAAGTAATATAAATTAATAATATGAAAATATATGAGAAAAAGTATTACTTGCTTCCAGAAATCAAACCCTGTGGTGCTTGTCATGTGGTGTTTAAAGTAGCCAAGAAATGCAGTAATGTTGCTTAAACAGATAACTGGATCTATACATTGACTGTCCCAGTAAAAGTGAAAGATCCATGAAACACCTGTGCTGAGCATACAGAAAATGTCCAGAAAGAGCAAGTGAGTTTCCTATGAAAGTGTATGTGGAATCCATTAGTGGGTTCAGAAGAACTTAATGAGGTAATTTTTTAATAGACATCAGTATAGATTACTGTAACATAATTTGTATAAGAGAAACGGAAATGGAACAAGTAAATGGGTTGCCATAATATTTAAAAACACTCACCGTACTAGGAAACTGCTGAATAATTTTCCTGTGAAGAAATATAAACAAAGTAAAACAAACATTAGGCATATTTCAAGTGGTGCTGAAGAAATTCTGTCTGTTCTGAAGATACTCCATATAAGATACTCATGGGAGATTTTTAACGACCTGCATCTCTGTTGAGTAGCACTTTCAGCAAATTAGCAAGGAAATTCATAAATTACAGAGTAGTCAGACTCGTTGAATGGAAAGTTCAAGGGGATCCCAAAAGAGACATCCTGAGTCCATTTCTTGCTGACATGAAAGTGATTGAAAATGGGGAAAATGGGAGGACTACATCATTAGTGACCAAAAAGTGAGTTCATGTCAGAAAGGAATGCAATTTACTGATTAATTTAAGGCTGCAGTTTCAGGAGAAACAGAAAATAACCACAGTGGATAAAGTACAGTAAAAAAAATAGTTTCAAAATCCAGGAGCATCAGTGTATTTTGCTAGAATGATTAAGAACACTGTGTGTTTTTCTTGAGGTTTAAAAAAGCAGTTTGATTTAGAAGTAAATGAACTTCTGGAGTTCTTCAGTTGTGCTGAAAGGATGTTATATGAAAGGCCAATATTTATAACAGCTTTAATGGAAAAGATGAAATTGAGAATTAGGTTGTGTCAGGAATTGTAAGTATCCAAAACTCACTATGGTTATAAGTACTTGAAAGGGTGAAGTCAATTATGACATTTCTAAATGGGGGAGGAACATAAATATGAATTCTTCAGAACAGCTTTTACAGGGTTGATTATCAAAGACTTCAGAAGTTTATATAAAGAAATATTAACCTCAATGAAGGAGATATGGATATCCTGGAGTACTGTGCCCAGTTCTGATCTTCAAAATTCAAAAAGTATGTAGAAAGACTGGAGAGGGTCCCAAGAAGTGCCACAAAGACAAGCAGAAGAGCTGAATGATTTACCCCGAGAGGAAAAACTGAAGCAGTGTAGGGTCTTTTCTCTCTGGTAAAGAGAAGACTCCGGGGAACCTCATGACAGTGTTCTAGTACTTAAAGGGTAGCTACAAATAGGACTGTCTTTCTTCACAGGGACCAACATGGTCCTTCCTTGGAAGGACCTTATTCCCATGGACAAGGAGCATTGAGTACACATTGTACCAGAAGAGATTTTATATTGATATAAGGAAAAAAACTCAGTAAAATGAGATCAGTCACTGGAATAACCTCCCCAGGAGCACTTTAGAATCCCCACTGCTGGTAGTTTTCATGATGCCATTGTGTGCTAGGTAATCTCAGGCTCCCTCTCCATAAAACATTAGATTAGCTGATCTTCTGAGATCTATTCCAGCATGGACTTTCAATGGAAAGCAGATTGGAGAAAATTTAGGAGAAAATATTGATCATAAAGACTTTTAAATTTGTCAAGTAACTATCATGATAGACCATGGTCTTGATGCCTTGAGAGGCTACTTAGAACAGAGGCTAGACAGTGTTAAAAGAATAAAGCAGGTATTTATTGTAAAGGCCTTCAAAGGATACACCTTGGCAGTACAACAGCCTGGTCGTGGCTCTACCCAAGATGGACAGCATGTCACAAGTTTTCACACTTTTATAAGTTTTGGTCCATTTACATATTGGGGTTAATTGTCGAATTACAACTTCAGGTTATGAAGTCTTATCCCCCAGTTTGCTCTCCTCAATCCTCTATAGTTTACACTTTTTTGGGCCTGAAGCTGCAATGGTGTCCTTGGTTTTCAGGCTGGAAAAAGATTGTTTTGTCCAACTAAACTGTGAAGAGAACTTGCTAACACTTTATATGAAGTTCAGAGTTATATACTAATGCGGTACAGAATCTGGAAAATATGAAAGCTAAAACCTTCTGATGTGTGAAAAGTGCAGGATGTGTTTTGCTCAGTTTGGGCCTTCAAAGCAGTTAGGAGGCACTAGAGAAGAAAGGAGAGAGAGGGAAGCAAAGATAATTTTCCTTTCTAAAGTATCTATTTTGATGCATTTGAAATGAGAATGGAAATATTACCTCTCATCCAAAGTACTTTGATTATACATCGTGTTCTGTTGTTACAGTGTGTTTATTAACAATCATTTGGGCTTAGGATCAGGTATCCAAAATAATTATATGTGAGGTTTGGGTATTTTTTTCCCCCCTGTAAAATACCTAGCTGCTTGTGTTCCTTAACTGGAACATTTGCTTTCATAAATCTTTTTTGGTTATGTAACAGCAGTTAACATTTGCTCCCAGAAAACTACAGAAAACTGTGTGACAGAGAAAGGAGTTTTCTGGGCTGTTTTTGTCCAGCAACAGAAAATGTTAGTTCCTCTGACAGTTATTTGGAATGTATAAAGCAATACAGCACTCCAAGGAAGACCAACAGCATTCAGGCACAGAAACTGATATGCTGAGGGAAAAAGTCTGGTTTTTTCCTGAACAATAACTAGAAATATTTGAAGAGTGTAAATGCTAAAGCACAGAAGCACAAGGGGAGTAATGTGATGGGATTATTAAAGTAAAAATTTAGATTGGATGGATATTAGGAAAAAAATGATTGACAGTGAGAATAGATTATGTAGTGAAGCACTTTCCCAAAGGTATTGGTAAAAGGCCTATATCAGTCTTTGCTGAGATACTTCAGAGTAGATTCTATAAAGAAGCAAAAGCTGTTCTGCAGGGAAGCATGCTGTTCTTGGAGAGCTGTGCTGGAGGACTTAATAGGTTTGCTACAAGTCATTTCTGTGAATCATTTAGATGTGTTACGGATTTTTTCTCATTGAAAGTAGCTCTGTAATGTTTCCCACTCACCCTACTCAGTGGATCATAGTAAGCTTGTGTTCATCACAGACTCAGTAAATCAATATCTCATAACAGTATTTTATATACATTATTCATTACACTTCCGTGAAATAAAATGTTTCAAAGAGGAGGAGGAAATCGGGAAGTGTGAAAAATGTAGGATGTTTGTGTTCTGGCACATGGAGTGTGTGAGGAGGGAGTTCTGGAAGCTTAAAGACCCAGTGATGTGATTTCACTGTGACCTGAGTTTCATCCTTTATTCCTAGTATTTTTCTTCCTACATTTCTAAAAACTGTAAGTTTTATGGGTACTAATATTATCTTAAAAGTATATAGCTTGGAAGGATACAGAGGAAATGATCACAGAAGGTTTTAGGAGTATACTTCCTTAAAAAATTTGACCTTCAAAAAGAGCACTTTGTCTCCCAGATGTGACAATATTTCTTAGAGGACTTGTGGGTGCTTAGCATGGGCACAAACTGGATGGAATGATCGGAGACTGGGGAATTCAGGGGCCCAGAGAAATGGGTCATCACAGGGACTTTTCAAGCATTTCAGTTATTAATTCCTCTTCAATGCATGCAATGTCCTGAACATTTACCCTTTGAAGCACCAGTGGGAAGGACACTCAATTGGTGCTGAATAGCCCTCAGTGTTCACAAACTTTCAATGTCACTCTCCTGCTGTGGAGCCTGGAAGTGATGTGTATTGAGTTATCAAGTTCGTATTATTCCTTTCCACTTTCAAGAAATATCTAAGGGGAAGAAATTAAAAATACTCATGAAGTTTTGGTCCCTTGATGTGGACTTGAGCTACATCACTGGTCAATCAGATTGTGCCTTTTTTTCCATGTCTTTTCCTCGCTCTTTTTACTCTGCCCATGCCAGACTTGGAAATAATTGAGCTTCCTGAGCCTCTAGATACTTAAAATAATTACCATAAGGAAACAACGTGTTCCTTTTCGTTAATGCCATTCTTATTGAGAGTGCTTATTCTGTGCTCCAAAGATGGAAAAAAATTTTGTCTTCCTCCCTTCTTGTTCCATTTGCCCAGTGAGCATATGTTTTTCAGATGATACAAGTGCAGGTCAGCTACTGTTTTGTTCATAAATATTCATACCTATAGAGATGGGGGAAAAAAAACTAAGTGACAGGTTAGCATAAATTAAATATTCAGCACAACTCAGCAACATCAGGATTAAAATTGAAATATGCAAGATAGAGGAAAAGCTGTTCCAAGAAAATTTTTGAAAAGAAAATACTTCTCTATATTTCATCTGTCACTATATTTGGGGGGAAAAGCCAGAATATTTTGCTCTCTGTGAGATAAGGCAAATTAAAAAGATTGCAAAATGCAGACTGGATTTCAAGAGCCAGCCAATAAACTGACAAAAGTATCTGAAACCTGGCAGGAAGATTTTGATGAGTCTTGCTCCTGCAGAATCATAGAACAGAAATTCTCAGAATGCCATTTTCCTGGACATTGTAAGTTTGCAAACTTTGTTTGAGAGTGATGTTTAGACATTGGTTGCCCATATTTTCCGCTTCTTTAGTCAAGGTTCTCTTTCCCTTTCTGGAAATGCTAATCATTTTAAGGTCATTTAATCCAAAAACATAGAAAGTAAGTGGACTTAAGTGGACTAGATTCCTGTGATTTCTTGCATGTTAACTAAGGATATATTATAGTAGCAACAGAGATTTGATGATGTATTATACTAAAAGATAAGATCATAAAGTTCTATGACAACATAATACACTAACATATAATCAGAGTCCAGAATTGGCTGGTAAAATCAACAAGCATGAACACCTAGATGTCAGCTTCCCCTCCTCCCAACCCTTGCTCACAAGATGTACTCATTTATCACTGCTGTTACGATACTTGTTTCTGTCAGAGAAACGTCTGTCAAATCTGTCAGGAGTTGGCAGATTTGTTCTTTGCTTTTTCAGATGAGGCTCTGATTTTAGAGACCCTCACAAACACGAGTATGAGGAAATGGCAGGAAACTGAGTCAGGGGAGGTTTAGGCTGGGTACTAGGACAAGGTTTTTTAACCAGAGGGTGGTTGGGCACTGGAACAGCTCCCCAGGGCAGTGGTCACAGTACCAGCCTGACAGAGCTCAAGTAGCATTTGGACAATGCCCTCAGGCACTTGGTGTCACCCTTGAGGTGTTCTGTGCAAGGCGAGAAATTGACTCCTTGATCCTGATGGGCCCCTTCCAACTCCGATATTCTGCAATAATAATTCCTAGTAAGACAGGAATTAGATAATTTGATTCTGTTTGTTCTGTTAGTTTTGGGACTTTTTTAATATAAAATCTATACTTCTGCAGAGAAAAAAGACCCCATAAAAGAAATGCTCTCTTTCCAAGACTTATTCCAAGGAATTTCGTATGTGTAAAAGCTACTGATGAATGAGATGCTGCTTTGCCATTTAGATGGTGCCTATTTTCCAAGTTTTAACTGGACAGCTTGAAAGCAATAATGAGGCAATAATTATTTCTTTACTTCCAGATAGAATGAAATGTAAAGATTGAACGTATGCTTTAAAAAAATTTAATGGACAAGATTTGTAGAAATATAAAAATCCTTATATGCCTATTGAGCCAATCCCAGTATCATCTAATTTTCAAACTAAAAATACAGTTATTAATTTTTTTGCAGTTGTTTCACTATGTTTAGCTGAAAGCTAGGGTGTTATTTCCACCAATTTTTCCAAAAACATGTTTAGCATACATTTAATAAGAATCAAAATGGTTTAAAAAATATCTAAACCAGTTACTTAATCAATGACCTAAATATTTTAGTGTTTTAGCATGCTGAAAAGAGCATATTCTTTCATTCAAAAGACCATAGTCGAGTCAGTTTTTCAGGTATTTGCAGCTCTAGATATATATTGACTCTTAAAAAGTGCTTATTTTTATAACAACTGAGAATTGTAGTTTGTTATTTCTGTAGTTACATGTACAGCTCAGGTATCTTCAAACTTGCAAATTATAAGGTTACGCCTAGGAAGAGAACTCTAAAATAAATTGAAAATTCAGTGGGGTGACTTAGGTAATTAAAAGCCTCAGTATTTTGGCTCAGCTGTGAACGTGCAAACAAAATACCCAGTACATCTGACACCTTAAAATTAGCAGAAATGCTTCTTTGCGTCTGCTTTTGAGAGTTCCATCATTATCAGTTTCAAGAACTGAAATGCTGATATCATTTAGCTGGTGAGAACACCTCTGATGTTATTTCAGTTAAATAAACATAACAGAGATGAGCAGGAACACATTTTTTGTTTTGTTCTTTTTTTTCAGGGAGGAGGGGGTTGGGTTTATTTTGTTAGGGTTTTTTGTTTGTTTGTTTGAGAGGTTTTTGTTTCTTTTTGTTTTTTTTTTTCCTCTGACCAAATAAATAAATAAAAAATGTTTGGTACGTTGTTTTGAAAATTGGTCCTGGTTTAGGGGTAGTAGTCTATGATGCAATCCATTGTGCCAATAATAGAGGTGAAAAAGGTAGTGTTTTGCAATCTCCAGTTGATTAATGGTTAAGAGCAGAAACTCCAAGTCGAAATAAATCACATTAATCAGTATGCGAACCTTTCTTTTTCTACATGCTCAGAGGAAGTTGTCAGAAAGCATAAGACTTGTCAAGTTTGTCATTTCTCTGAGACAGATTTAGAAATAATGTGAATTACAGCAAAAATCATGCCTAGAGACTGATGTATCTGTTGAGTCAGATTATTAATATCAAAGGCTGCTAGGAATTTGAGTTGCTAAACTTGTATTTTGAAAGTGAATTGTCATGCTCAGCTAGGGGCCAAAGATCAAATTATTAATGCTACAATTTCTGAGAGCAATGTGTCTCCTGTCAGCCTCCTGGTATTTTTCATCTTTGTGAACCTGTTTGAAAGCCACACACTTTCAGACTGGCTGGTGCCATGGGTCTGACTCCAGTCCAAGCAGATAGAGGGAGTCCTCCCAGCTTCTGCTGACATCACACAGGCACGCACAGCATACATGTCCTGGTATGTATTGGGATTAATACAAGTATTTTTTTCACAGTATTTTTATTTGTGCTTACTAAATATCGTATTCAAATAATTTTTTCAGTCAGAATGAGACCATTCATTTTCCATTGGAAGGTAAATGCTTTTTTTCTTTGTGGGTACAATAGTCATGAGGCCCACACTGCATTGAGTTTTGCCTTCTTATCTTTTATCTACTCCTGAATTAAGGCTTTTATTAGACATCATCAGCTGTTTTCTAAATAATCCTGAATTTGCCTTTAAATAGGAGACTTTCGCACAATCATTAAACAGTACAAGTCACTTCAGCAAGACTAAGGCCCCACTACAGAGAGCAGAATCTTGCAGGTAATTTCGTCAAACTTTTCTAAAGAAAATGAATGCTACAACTCTTTGCATAATCTTTTATTGTTGTGTGAAAAGGAGTTGTACTGAGATAAACACAAGCAATAATTACTACCGTAGATGTAGCTACCTTAATTCTTTATTTAGGTTTCATGTATACCCTTTATAATTTTTTTTTTATATATATACGTATAATTCAGTGCATACCATATGTAGTCCCAAGAAAGTATTTTAGGGAAAATAGAAAATCATTTTTGCCTGACATTTTTCTCCAAGGAAAAGCCTATTTTCCTCCCACATTTCTCAAGTAGTATTTGAGAATATTTCAAAACATGTTTTAGTTTTAAATTGAAGTATTTATTTGAAATGAAAAAAAAAATCCAAAAAACCCAACAGTGAAAGTAAATGTCAGAACATTGCTGAGACACTCAATTGATGTACCCAAAGACATAGGGAAGTGATAAACACTTAATTGCACTGTCTACCCTTTACTCAGACTTAGTTCTCCTCACAGCTATTTAAAAAAACCCAGAAGACTCTGAGGAGTGTTTATTTTGACAGGAACATTTACATAATCATAAATATTTTGCAGAACAATATACTTTTAAATGTTTCAAATTGTGTTAAATTGCAATAAGCTGCAATAGCTTGTGTGAAGGTACTAGTTGGCAGTTCATTTTGTATGGCAAGCTGGTCTTCTGGAATCTTCTTAGATGAACACTGTTATAGTACTATATGTTTTTTTCTGATTATCTCTCAGAAGAATTGATTTGGTTTGGGCTAAGGACCTCTACCTCAGTACCAAATCAAAAGTAAATTGTATTGTCTGACATTCCTTTAACATTAAGCTGACCCCAAAGTCTCAGGTTTTGAGGTCATCAAGCAGAATCAGAACCTTTAAACATCATACTTAAGTGTGTTCTTTTGCATTCTCTCACTGCAATGAGCTGGCCTGTCTTGAAAATCAAATAACACATCCCTCTCCCTTATCATAACAGTAGTAATTAATTTTAATTAATTCAGCCAGTCTCTTTTGGAGACAGCTATAGCCTCAATAAAATTTATTAACATAAAGCTAACACACCGGTAGACTGTGGTTAGAGATGGCTTTAAATAAAAACTAGATGCTTTAGAACTATCCCATTAATTTTTTATTTTTTTGAAAATTTCTATATGCTTTTAGCCACATGCATTGTGGACTATACAGATCTGTTTTTTGAGCCCTGTTGGAAGAGCCCTGCTTTTCCTCTTGCTTCTCTGCATGAGTGCTGTTTCTTCATTTGCCATTTCAGAAAATACCGGCTGTTGAGAAAAGGAATGTGAGCACAGAACCAACTGCAAAGGAAGGCAGTGGAAGCAGCCTTGAGCTGTACCTCTCTGTCATTGAGCACTGGTGAGGGAAAGGCTGCCTCTGAGTAACAAGTGGTGGCTTGATACCTTTATGTTGCAATTACAGTACCACGGAAAACTTACCTTCCAATCATCATAGGTACCTGAGAAGGCAAAGATGGTTTAAAACACTGATGTGGAGAGTTGCTCATATTGCATTACTGGAGAGCTAAAAGGATACATTAAAAGGGATTCAGAAAACATTTTAGATGAAGGTGGGGAAGGATTTTCCTGGATGTCTTCCAGGAATGTGCCCAGTATAGTTAATAGGTGGGAATTTGATTTTTATTTTTAAACTATTTGGTGTCTCTTGGTAGAACAGAATTTAGCCGACAACTGCATAAATAATTGCTAAATTAATATTGTGCAAAATCAAAGAGCTATTAAGCTAAAGGGGGAAGAGCTGTGTTGGCTCTCAGAATAGGAGAAGCAAAGTTTCTACAGCTTGTCAACAAGTAGCCGAATTCACTGAGCCAACAGAGCTGAGAGGAATGACGTTTCTAAATGGAAGCTGGCCAAAAGTTCATAAAAGAGAGCCATTTTCCCCTCAGTAGAACAGAAGGTTCTTTCAAACCAGGCATTGGGAAACTGAAATGAGTCCAAGCCAGAGAGCAGCTAAAAACACCCAGAGCCAAGAGAGAACTATTGCGCTGGAGGCTGGAGTAACCTATACAGGTGAGAGAGAAGAGGAAGAAGAAGCCAATTAGATGTTTACTATTCTAAAGAAATAATAAATTAAGAGTCATGAGTTGGCAGCTACTAAAAAACTTACAGGAGAGGCTGAAGGAAGGAAGGAAATCTAGTGAGGGGTGGAATAATCCTCCCTCATTTCACCAAAGGGATATGTAGAATTGACATTCTGTATTTAATTTGAAGCCTACAGTTCTTTTCCTATGTTTTCAATCATGTCTAATATGGAAAAAATGCTTGTTCAAATATTTCAGGTGTCCAGGGTTAGGTGTGTTGGTAACTGAATTTTTTATAAGAAGCCTCTGTTAATTTGTGTTCGGATCCCTGACCTCCCCTACTTGAATTGTGTTGAGCCCATTTTAGCTTTTAATTTGAGATTCATTATTTTTCTCTTTTTTGTGACAACTTCCATTTTTAACTCATATGACTCCTACCCTAATGAAAAGCAACTCAGGTTTTATCTGTCACATTGTCTTCAAATGCACTTGAGTTGAGACGTTCCTTAGAACATTAATTTTTGCATATATATTATCTTTTTGGGTTTTTTTCTTTATTTGCTTCTCTATTTTCTGACCTTGAATTTAAAGCTTTAAGCGCTAAAGATAGGGAAATTCTAATATATAGTGAATATTATGCTGAAGAAATAATCCTTGAACCCTACAAATGGTAATGATTGTGTTCTGCTTTACAGTCCCTCATTCTCGTAGTCCATAAAGAGTTCTTTTTCTTGATCTTGGGTAGGAATGGTTAATGGAAAAAGAGGAAAACCAGTACATTTCTGACTTTGTGGCAGAATTAGTCTTTAGTAAGTCTTACTGCACTGTGAAAGAAAGGAAAAAAACTGAAATCCAGCATGACAATTGAGTCTGCTGTAGCCCTTTCCTTTCCCAAACAGTCATGGGAGGTAGCATATAATTTGTTTTCCTTCTTAGACTTTACACAATATATTAATGCAAAACTGATTTTGCCTTAAATAATACATTTTGTTTTCCTTTTGGTGGTTCCTGTTTCTCTTCGTTTTGTTTCATGACTTATGTCTTGGTGAAGGCTTTATCTTTACTAGGGAGCCAGTAGAGGTTTTGTGGAACCAGCTTCCCCCTAAACTCTGCAATTTAGCTGTTGCCAAGAAATTTCTATGAGTCCTTGCCATGGGAAGTAAAAAAAAAAAAAACAAAACAAACAAAAAAAAACACCACAAAAAAAATAAAACGAAAGGAAACTTGAAGCCATTTCTTAAAAACAGAAAACATAGCAACCACAGTCAGAAACATTTAACAGTCTGGCAGCAGACAGCAGGATGTACAAAGAATAGCGCAATAGTCTATTGAAGAGGTGAAAAAAGATCTTCAAAAGACTTGTGTCCACAGCAGGGTGAGAAACATAACAATCCCATTATCAACATTATTAGAAAAAAAATGTTGATCTTCTTTTTTCCTTAAGTTCTGCCAATATATCATGTTAAATGATATTCCAGTAACTCAGAACATAAAAAGGCATTTTCTGGCATCCCCTTAGAATGTCTCTATTTGAGCAGTCAAAGTAGGAGAGAAAAGAAACAAACAGCTCTGGGATCCACAGTCAAAACTCCAGCAGAAAAGACTAGTTGGCCTAGAAGATGAGCTGTCATGGCTTTATTAATTCTGCACATAGGTGACATGCACTAAACTGAGGTGACTTTCCCCATACTGCACAGGGACTCTAAATTCACATCACAATATACCTATAATTTTGTTTCTGTCAGTACTAGTTTTGTTTCTACAGATGTATGTATCTATTAACAACCTTTTTTTCTGCCTTAGGCTAATTAATATATCTACTTTGTACTGAATTCTGAGGGTTCTTTTGGGTTTGTGTTTTCCTGGTTTGGTTTGATTCTCCCCCCTCCTCCCCTGCCATTCTTTTCACATCATTATTTTGGGGTAGGAGAGTGATGATTTTCAATCTACAGTAGAAGTACAGGTGTGCTATTGAAATTATAGTGAAATTCCATGTGGTTATGGTGATTTTAGCGTTTTTTTGTACCCGTTTTCCTTCCTAGAATTTATAGGGATATGATAATTAGCCATTTAAATAGAGTATAAATTTGTGTGCATTAAGTATGTCTGCTTTGTGTAAACAGAAGTTTTCCAAGTGCCTGATGTGCAATGTATCCTGTTATTTTAAGGAAGGCGAGTGCAGGAAACGTCCATGCTGCTTGGTTACAGGAACAACAAACATTACAAATTTGCTGTCTTTAGTTAGCCATGTAGTGTGGCATTAAAGCACTTGCCAAGTGCATTATCAGGGCACAGGATGCTCTGCTTTTGTGTTCACCCTGTGACGTGGATTGCTCAAGTTCAGCTTTTATTATGCGCAGCTTTAGAACAGATTGGGTGCATTTTGGTTTTTTATCTGAATGATCAGTGGGTTCTGGACTCTGTAGTGCAGACTGGAAAGTGAGAACTATATCATACCTGTTTTCCTTAAAAAGAAAATGGAGGATTTACACCCTATAGGAAATATGTGAGTAATTGTGTCTGATTTTGGATGAAGCTTCACTAGGTTTTGTGCTGGTAATGTAAACTTCAGTCTTCAAGCAAGTTTCTGCCCTGTGAGGACATGGTGTATCCAATTTACAGAGAAGCAAGGCAAAATTAAGTTCTCTGTGAGGCATTTAGGTGCAGGTTAAACCCAAATCCCTGGATTACTGGTCCTGACTTGCTAACACAAGAGTCTTTATAATGGTTTTCTTCTTTCTACCTCAGGCCAAAGTAGTCAGTGGAGAGAATGTCTGATTTAAAAAAATCTACTTGTTATATATAAAGCTATAAACAGCACAACAAAAAGCAGAACAAAACGCATAATCATACTGTATGAATAATATGTTTGCCTTGCAAAAGCCCATTTTATATTTTTCAAAAGTTTGAGTGTGATCTGTTTGTGCTCCATGGTTTTGGATGCTCAGACTGGACAGGAAGAAGAAACAGCAGAATGTGAAACTCCCAGATATATACTCCAAGGAATTTGTTGCAATGTAGTGCTTTTTTGTTGTTGTTGTTTTGTTTTGTTTTGTTTTTGTTTTTTCTGTCTGTTTGTTTGTTTCTTATATCAATTAAATCAAGGGGTTTTTTTGAGCTGTATCTTGCAGGGCAGTTTCCCAGACCATATTAATTGATCTAAAATAATGCAACAAAATGCACATGCTATTGTTTTTTCCAGGTGTTTGTGTCCATACCATGGAACCCTATCCTGTTGTCCTTAGGCTTACCTCCCACTTAGTAAGACTCTAGAGATACCTGGGTTTTATTTTGGTGCTCAGTGACCCCCTTTCTAAATGGCCCACACTACTATCACCACTACATTTGCACAAATGTTGACGTCAGGAGAATGAAAACCATTTCACTTGAGGAAGAGTAAGTTATTCCCTTGGAGCATTCAATACGCTCCCTAACTTCTTCTCGATGTTCAGAACACAAAGCTGATTTATGATGTAGAAGCTTGACTAGCTGTTGTCATTCATATCATATTCTTTCACACTATGTTCAAAAATGCACCCCATTGCAAACATTTGAACCTGGACTCCTTAAGTTTTGTGTAAATAGTCTGTGGTTTATTTTGTTCCTTGATGCAATCATTTTGGAGCTTGAAAATGCATGGAAGCATGTTAGCAAAATGACAAGCCTCCTGTGAGAAGCTGATGTTCCCGGATTAGTTCAAAACCATACAGCAAGTGCCAAAAAAGTACATGATAGCTGTTAGTGGTCAGTTTCACAGATGGATTTATGGGGAATGTGATGCTGTGTGCACCAGGTCGTTCTCAATGAGCATGGAAATTCTAGTGGCTGGTAAAGCAAGCTGAAAAGATTGCCTCAGGCTTCCCTTAATGTAAGTCCCGCTGTTACAGTTTCTGACATCAGCAAGTTCCCTCCTGCTGACACCACTTTTCAGGGGAAACCTGTAGGTTGGCAGCACCTACCTGAGCCATTTAGGGTGATATTAATCTCCATTTTGGAGAATTAACTGTCATTATATGCCACAGGTGATACAGGTTTCACGGAAATATGAAAATATGAAAGTACTTTTCTATGGTAACAAAGATTTATGTCATCCAGTTTTTAACAGGTTTTGATATTGGGTTCCTCCATTTACTCAAATTGCATTTGAATAGAATTGCAATAGAAAAGCATTTTACCTCATCTCCCAGTTGAGTAAATAGACAAGTTCTTTGGAGCAAGATCAGAGTGGTAGGTGCTCTGAAATCCTGGGTTCTCTTTGATTCTCAAGGAAACGTAGATGCTGCAAATCAGGTGATGTTATCAGCTTCCTGAGGACCATCTTTGTTTTTAAGAATGTAAAGTAATTTGAAATAATTTTTTCATAATCATTTAAAGGATTTTTCATCACAGTGATTGAAAAGCTATTGCTGGCAGAGGTGGTCAATATTTTGAACTATTTAAGGGTAATGACCTTTCTTCATTCATAATGTTTTATGTGGAAAGGGCTACACTTTGAATTGAAAATAGTGTTGCAATCTAGATTCTTTCACACCTTTCATGGTTCTAAATCTCATGGGATAGGGTCCATAGAAAGAATTGATAGAGTTCTTTTTGATTTTTTTTATAATTTTTAAAAATTTCTTGACTTATAAATTTGCTAATTAAACAGTTACAGATTTAGGATACATTCCCTAGTATGAATTCCTTTTCTTCACCTTTTCTCAGGGTCATTCATAGATTTATACCTCTTTACACTTCTGGAATTCATTGCATAATAGTGCCCTGGCTTGCAAAAAAGCTATACATGATATATCTTTAAGAAGCAGGAATTAATTTAGGTTGTGCTCCAAGATGACCACAGACCACTTTAAAGAGTGTGCTGAGCTTAAGGTAATGATTGCTGTCTCAAAGCCAGACTAATTTGTTAAGACACAACCCTGTGATATTTTAAGTTACCCAGAATGTGGTTGGTCTAAATGGTGGCAAAGGAAGCCTGTATCTTGACTGTAAAATGTTCTGCCCTGTCTCTCTTAGAACATAAATTTATTTCTCACTTTGGATAGCTTCATCGGAAATTATGCAGGGAATTGCTAACTGTTCCATTTTTCTTGGGAGTTTAGGTGACCTTTTGCAGTTTCCAAGAACGAAGTAATTATATATTTTAAAGACTGAGGTCTTGAAAGTTACTTGCTCTTAACACGAAAGAACAGAGTGAACACAAGATGAATTCAAGGTGCTCTTAAAGGCACGATACAATTCCCTAAGGGCTGGCAGTTTTGTGTGCAGGAAACTTAGATTGTTGCTCAGATATGAAAGTGAGCACAAGAGCAAGCTAAAAGCCTGGGCCAACCCAGTGGATGCCAGGATAGTGACTGGTGGATTATGTGGGAGTAAAGAGGAATGTGACTCCCATATTTCTCCGTCACCAATTCCCTTCACTTGAATAATTGTGGATCCATGTCCCTAAAGGAGGTAGAATGAACGTTATATGCTGTGTGCCTCAGATGGAAATAGCAGATAATATAAGCCCTATTAAAAGCATGTTTGTCTTTATGTGCCCAGAAGCAAAAGAAAAAATTAAAAGGCAAAATCAATGGATAAATCAGTAAGTTATTTGTACCCTAGAGTCTTTTGTTTCTGAAGCATGTCCCTTCATGAGTTATAAAGCAGATATTAGTCTCAGAATTCTTCCTTACTGTTCAGTGATTTTTGCAAAATTTAATGACAGCTAATTTCTGTGAAAGTACTGCTTTTCTCCTTTCTTCTGTGCTTCACTGATGGCTGAATACATTTTTCATGGATAGGGAGAAGGGTAAGAATCTCAGCATAACACCAGGAAACAGGCTCCCAAATGCAAGCTATGTTCAGTTAATAGTCTACAGGTCTTTTCAGTTATGGTTCATATAATCCTGTTTTGTTACTAATTATCCATGATAATTCAGTTCAAAATTTTCCATTTAGTAAATGAATATAAGCACATTAAAATCTTAGAACATATGCATTCTAAAACGTAGGTATAGGCTTTATTCAAGTTTCCCCACAATGTATACGATAAAATGCAGTCATTTGCTTCTCAGTAGCTATGAAGTTACAGTTGTGGAATACAGAATCACAAAACTTTCATTTAAAATATCTAGGGATTCCAAGAAAGTTTTAATATTGGTGGCATAAAATTGACAATATTTGTCACTGTTACTAAAGTGTTCTAGCAATATTTCCTTCATACATTAAATATTAAGTTAATTAAAGAGCTGGTGACAAGTTATTGAGAAAACCATTTCCCTTTGTCTGTTATGTTCTCAAACTATATTTATTAGAAATTGTTATTTCTGAGTTGGCAAATGACTTCAGATTATAGTAAACTGTTTTAGACTTCAAGGAAAACCTAGCTTTCCTTTAGTCTGCTGAGTTTTTTAACAAAGCTATTAATTCCTAATTTTATTATTCAGTCAACCAGTTTCATTAAGGTTGGACAGTTTGATTTGTTCATAAACAATAAATTTTCTCTATACATTTGTTCGCCTTGTACGTTTATTCACCTTGTCCTGGAACCTGCTCTTGTTCAGCGGTCGATTTTAAAAGATCTTCTCATGTTCTTTGTTGCTGTACTTGCTTTCACTGTCACCAAGCTCTAATAAGAGAACATTTGTTCCTGTTTTATTGCATCCTCTGGCAGTGTTTAATGCTTTTCAGTCTAATCTTGAATGGCTGCCCCGTAACTTCTACAAAAGAAGATGGAGCTATCCAAAATCCTTCTTGCCATAGAAAGTGGTCAATGCTTCTGGAGACCAGATATCCTTAAGTAACCTCCCAGGCTTCTGGCTTGTCCTCTTCATTCTGAAGACAGAAAGCCACCCCCAAGGGAGGTCACTTGCATGTGCTGATTTCTAAACTCCTTTGCGCAGTCTGTGAAATCTCAGGTGTTGTGGATGTATTTGATAAATGGAAATATGGAACCTTACTATCTAATATTACACTTTAGTCCAATTCTGTTCACTTCTGATGTCTTCAGTTGAAGAACACATTATCTCTGTTGCTGTAGCAGAGTACCATTTCTGCTGTCAGCAAATCCACAGTGAGGTTTATCGGTTGTCTTTGGAGACACAGCTCTCATGGGAACAACACTATTTGTACTCAATTCTGAAATAAAATCAAGAAATAGGCTTATTTATTAACTTTTAGGATAAATTTTATTATAGTAGAAGAATTCTGACAAGTCTTATGATGAAATTTGCGTTGAGGATAATGATATAATTGGAAAGAACACAGTACTTATTGAAAAAAAAAAGTCACTCTATCAATCATTTCCTTTTCTTTTATCTTTAAACATCATTTTTCAATAGCAACTATCACTTGTGGGATATGCTATCTTAGATTGTGTAGGTGCTAG
This sequence comes from Phainopepla nitens, assembly GCA_013400175.1. NCBI lineage: Eukaryota > Metazoa > Chordata > Aves > Passeriformes > Bombycillidae > Phainopepla > Phainopepla nitens. The sequence continues at coordinate 1,299,964 of VXBQ01014007.1, forward strand.
TGCTTTGATTTCTAACAGTAGCGTAGCTCTGCTGTTTATCCACTGTGTTTTCCTCTTACTGCGTGTCAGAGTGGACTTCATGTGTGTTTAAACTAGGTCTCAGAGGAAATTAATCCAGAAGCTCTATTCTAAGTATTCATTAAGCACTTTCTTACCCCCAATAGGGATGTGAAGTCTAAACCAGTGATGGGTCCCCTGAACAGCTCCAAAGTACACTGCATAGCTGGAACATTGGATCAGGGCCAGACATCATCTAGCCCTGAATGATACAGATCTGTAGATGAAGAAGCCTCAGCACAACGTGCTTGATTTTGCTGAGCTATTGCTTTTTCTCCAAATTGCTTTTTAATGTGGGGCTTAACCTTAGAAACGGAGAGGAAAGTTTTAGCTTCTGTCACTATGCTTTTGTATTCAGCCCTTCAATGGTATTTTAGCATGAGAGCATAATTTATTGCACAATTAAAAGTATTGACAAAACACTTGTGCACGCCTTTGGTATTGGGGAGCTCATTTCAGCAGCTCTTGTATTATAGGTAGCTCAGAAAGAGCAGCAATTTGAGAAAAAAACTAATAAACATTAGAACCCTGGGAAATGGTTGCATCATGACAGGCTTCTTGGACCAAGTTAAAATGTGATTTGAAGCAAGAATATTTGCTGCAGAGGTCAATTGGATTTAAAACTAATATTGTCTTTCATTTTTAACAGAAAAGTCTTCAGTCAGGGAAAATACATAAGTTAGGGTTTTTTTAATCAAATTGAATGGGCTCAAAAGTTTTTTCCTGGTTTTATCTGTTTTTAGCAGTTATGATATTAGTTGGCCGATCTTATATAGCCTCATGAATTCCATGAAAGGTACTATTCCTCAGCCCCAAGGACAAACTGAAGAGATGTTGGTATATATTCTGTACATGAACAGAAGAGTTAAGACAATGACAAAGGGTTTAGAGGAAGAAGAAATCCAATGCTTCTTTATAATAGCAGAATGGCTGTGCAGAGAAGGCTTTTAACTAATCAAGGCCACACAAGCTAATTTGCCACTCATAGTACAAATTAAGTGTAGATTCTTTCAGATTGTTAGAATTAACTCCAGGGATATTTTTAGAGCAACTTTGTTTGGTTTAATGAAAACAATTATTAAATCATTAGTCAATGAAAATAGTTATTTCATCTTCTTTGTATATAAATTATCATATTCATATATCATCCCCATTATTCTCTAAATAATATGCCTCTTCAGGATTATATCTGTCTGGTTAAAATGGTCAGGTTTCTCCAAGTAACTTCTCTGCTTTGCTTGCAGGTTGTGTATAAAAATAACGATGTCAGGTTGGAGCTGTCTCGACTTGCCAAGCAAGGGGATCCTAAAATGAAGATTCATGGGGTTGTAGCATTTAAATGTGAGAATGTTGCAACCTTAGATCCAATCACATTTGAAACACCGGAGTCTTTTATCTCCCTGCCAAAGTGGAATGCCAAGAAAACAGGCTCAATATCATTTGACTTTCGTACAACTGAGCCAAATGGCCTGATTCTTTTCAGTCATGGGAAACCAAGGCACCAAAAAGATGCCAAACATCCACAGATGGTGAAGGTTGATTTTTTTGCCATTGAGATGCTTGATGGCCACCTCTATCTACTGTTAGACATGGGATCAGGTACTATAAAAATAAAAGCCTTGCAGAAGAAGGTGAATGATGGTGAATGGTACCATGTGGATTTTCAGCGGGATGGGCGGTCAGGTAAGTTCCTTTTGTTTGCATTCTGAATGGTTTTTTTGCTGTATCTGAAAATACAGGATACATATTGATGTTGCCACAATTAGAGTTGGGCATCATCTGAGAAATAAGGAAAATATAAAAATTACTTTCAGGTGCCAGAATACAATAATTTGCTGAGTAAAACATCTTGTGTTAACATTATTGGATAATCCAGTACTTAATCTTGCAAGTGAGTGTGTTGTGTGCTTGAAAAACCAATAGTAATCCTCCTCTGTGCTTGCCTACACCAAATAGCTGAAGTGGCATGTTTCAATGGAAATAAAGCAAAAAAGGAATTACTGAAAATAATCTCCAACATGGGGAATAGCTGCCCTACAGAAACAACACAGATCTTGCAATCCTGTCAGCAGATCTCAGTGTACTTAAATGATATGCTAATAAATGGCTAACAACACGTGTCAGCAGAAATGGAAATAATTGATTTACATTCTATCAGTGTGATTCGTATTCTGGAGTAGTTTACTCAAAAAATGATCTCACTGAAAAGTGGTAAAAATAAAGAATTCATGAACTCTTCCTCATGTTACTGAAATGTAATATGGCTTAAAGTGTCTTTGTCCAGTGAAATCATCAATGTGTATCAGTTTGTCTCATCTTGAGTATATCTTTGTTTTAAGCAAATAATCAATATACATCACTTTAAGGACAGCTATCTTCTACAGTGACTTTACTGCACTTCATGCCAGGATCTGGGGAGGAAGAGGGCAGGGAATGTACTGAGTCTGTAATTCAGTCTTGAAGATTTTTTGATTAATATCAGTATTCAACCTGAAGTTTATGTACATTATAAAATTGGGTGTTGAGAAATGTAATTCCACTTGTTTTGGATTTTGTGGAATTTTCCCCACTTTCTTCTTTCTGGTGACTACCATTCCATAGCTTGCATTTATAATTTCTTTATGAAACTTAACCCCCCAAAAAAGTTATCATTTTATGTCTTCTTACTACAGACAAATCAGATTTCAGATCAAGCAAATCTTACATGCAGATTTAAATTGAAGATTTCAGTGAAATCCATGCTGAAAATCAGACCAAATTCAATTGACCTGCACTGATTATGAAAAATAATTATTTGATTCCTGGACAGTGCAGCTTCAAATTCTAATAGTACAGCCTATGATTTTCTTATTATAATACGTCAGTTGCTCATTTACACTTCTCGAGGTTAAATAAACCTACCAAAAAAAAAGAACAAAAAAACGAAGAAAAAAACCCTAACTGAACAACAAAACACAGCTTTTCAAAAATCCTCAATTTGGATTGAATATCCAGCAGTTATACTATTTATACTAGAGTTTTCGTTTCAGACTTTCTTCTTTAGTGCTGTTTCAGTGATTCATATGAGGCAGTAAATCCTGTCATAATCATGCCTGGGGGACTGCTGAAAGCAAAGTTTATTCTTACATCCAAAGCCAACAGATCTATAAAGGAATGAAATAAATGCATAACAAGTGTTTACATTTGAAGATAAGTTCTGCCCTTTCATTTCTTCACAAAAAATGTGACTCACAAGCACCATTCAAAGAGTTCAGGACATATTTTAATACATTGAAACTGTTGATGGACATCAGCAAGAATGTAGAATAATTTCAGGAAGGAAAAATCACCTGGTGATCAGGATTGCATATTATATTTTAAGTAGAATTATAAATAATCAAATTAATCCATCTGATGATATGCCTATGATCAAGATAGGTGAAATTTATGTAAACCTCCTGTCACTGTTGAAGACTAATCATAACACCAATTAACTCTAAGACATTGATCTATTACCATGAATACTGAATAAAATATGCAGGCTTATGGATTGGCAAACTGAATTTTAACTGCAATCTGAACCATAATAAATTTTTTCTGTTATTCTAAAACAAACAATAATAGTTTAGGGTAGGAGAAGTACCAATAACACTGGCAATGCTTTTGTTTGTCTTAATGATGGTAAGATCTGGTTATTAAAATTATTAGAGACCTCTGCCTGAATTAAGATGGAAACGAGACCGTGTGCCAAAGTAAAAGATATGGTTTTTATGTAGCAGTAAATGTGTTATAGAGGGAAATAGAAAGAAATAGTAAAAAGGGGTGGGGGGGAACACATTCGATTCTAACTGGGCCCTGGCTTCCCTAACCTTATCCATATCACCTTATACAATTTTACTATATTCCTCCAAAGCCACCTGTTCTTGTTTCCACCTTCTAAAAGCTTTTTTTGCTCTGAGTTTGCTCAGCAGCTCCTTCTCCATCCATGAAGGCCTGCTGGCATTTTTGTCCGATTGCCTCCCTGTTGAGATGCATTGTGTCTGAGCTTGGAGAAAGTGATCCTTGAATCCCTGCCAGCATCCTTGGGCCCTTTCCCATTGGACTCCACTGAGTAGTGCCTTGAAGAGGCCAAAGTCTGCTGTCCTGAAACCCAGGGCAGTGAGTTTGCTGCATGCCCTGCTCACTGTCCTGAGGATCTCATCCCCCTCCACCTCATGGTCGTGTTATGCATGTTGGTGTGTTTTACCCATGAAGAATAAAATTCACTTTACTATTTCAGGATGCTTTTTGGTTTCTTTTCCCTAGCCCAGACCAAAAATACTGGAAATCACATTAATATGATTACTTTTCGCTAACTTTCCTTCAGAATTTTTATGTAACTGAATGGATATTCCTTGTATAGAAAAAAAAATTTCTTTTCTGAGCCTTTCTTCTTTCTTGTTGCCACTGACAGCATATTTCCCTGGCTATCAAGCATAAAGGAAGAGATTCTTCTGTTAATGAATAAGTAGCTCAAATAAACTGTGATTTTTTTTTTTTCTTTAAATTGTTTACTGTCTTGAGACCTTTTGCTCCTAGCCTTCAAATCCAATGCAGACTGGTTCCCTCCTATAGTAGAATGCTGTGACATTTCTCAAGGAGCTTTGCTAATTTCCTTGACTTTCATATTAGCTGGATCAGCAAGTACTAGATTTATTTCTCATTCTTTGCTCTCTTCCAGCCTCTCAGTCACAGTGAGCACCCACTCTAAACTACTCACTTTGCCTTTGCTTGTCTGGGATTGTGGTGGAGGGGGAGGGAGAATGAGAACACATTTTTAAATTGTAATCATCTAGGCCCCATTTGCTAGTAATTCTGCCAGTCCACTCAGATTTTGAAAGATACAAGGAAGAGGGAAGAGCCTTTTTGCTGAAAGAAGTTTTGACCTATTATTCTTGTTTTCATCCTAGAATCCCGTTCTATTTCCTCTAAGACTTACTCTGAGTGCTTTCTGACCTAAAAAGATGATCCTTGGTAGGACGGAGTTCCTGAGACCACATATAGTTGACATTTAAGGGTTAGGTAAAGAGAATTATTCATAAGCTATTCTCCCCTGGTCCATCTTCCTTGCTAGATGTGCAGCAGTGCTACCAACTACTGTGCCCCGAGTTTCCTCCCAGTACTCTTGAACTGTACGTCCTGAATTTCTGGGAAGGACCAGCTTCTTAGCTGCCTCATATGTGCCCTGTCTTGGCCATGCTGCAGTCACAGTCCTCATCACAGCTACTCTATTGTTTTTTTAGCACAGAAGATGTATTTAGGATTGATAACTTGCTCTGATTTTTCAATGTTTCTTAATAAGCAGATGTTTTTCATGGGCACAAAAATAAAATAGGCCACATCGGTTAAGCAGAGATCAGAACAGTTGCAGTAGCTGCACTTAAAATCTTCATATTTAACTGATCAGGATAGAGATGAGATTCAGAAATATGATTTAATTTCTTATACACAGTTTTAGGAAAAAATAAATTGCTGAGATAATGAATATGATTGGAGAGGCTCATTAAGTCATACCTAAGGGAAATGTTTGGCTGTTCTGCTCTTAACAGTACTGCAAAGTCTGCAGAAAAAGAAGAGTTAGGAAAAAAAATCCACAAGCCAAAACTAAATAGAAAACAACCATCAAGCAACTGTAAAGGTCTTTGCTCACAGTGTTTCTTGTAACACAGTAGGGATAAGTTTAATAATTGTTTTCTGAGACCTAAGTATTCTTTAATTTTTTTTTTAAAACTGCTTGCCATATGCAGAGACAACCATACAAATGTTTTGTTTTGTTTTGTTTTGTTTTTTTTTTGCTAAACCATGATTCATCCTTTGGAAACCACCATTACATAGTGAAATCAGGGAGGAAACTTATCAACTCTTCTTATCAACCTCCAGTTGTGTAGGGCAGCATAAAGCAGAATGTATCAGCATCTACGTAGGTAGCATTTAAGGGCTGAGTCATGAAATTTTGAACTAAAGTTAGTTTCAGCATGAATACCAGAAATCTTTTCTGGAGTATGTAATTAGAGCTTGACTATAATCAACATCTCACTGTAGGTAGTGCTATGTTGATGTCCATTACACGTGTTGTTGTTGCAGGTTCTTTTTTTTTTCCTCTCATGTACTCTTCCACATATTGCTTCCCACATCTTTTTAACCTTTTAAGAACAGCCAGATTTACATGTTCCTATTTCAACACATGTTAATAGTTTTCATAATTGGGAGGATGGGTTTATATTGCATTTTAAGGAATATTCTTTCAATGATCTGCAGCTTCCTTGGCTGATCAGCATCTTTCTCAGAATCCAAGATAAAACTTAACCAACACTCAGCCAAATGGTACAATAGACTTCTCTGTAATCCCCAATATATTTCCCATTTTGCTCTCATGTGGGTTATTATTGTCTTATATCGTCAACCCGTCCTTTGAAAGACTTCTCGCTAATCAGTTATCCTTTAAGTCAATAATTCTTGCTGAAAAACATAACTTCATTAGTTTTTCTCAAGCTGCTTTTCCAACACAGAAAGAAATTTCTGGATGTTAAACTGCAGTGTTCTCAGGTGAAATGCTGCAGAATCAAAGCAGCTATAGGTCATTGCAGGGCACTTGAATTTATGTCCAATTTCTCAAGATACAAAATGCTACTTTTTTTCAGAATCTGAAGCTAGATCATGAATTCCCAGCCTTAAATAAGTCACCCCACCTTCTTGTCTTTGTCATTCCCTTTTACTTCTTTCAGGCAGACAAACCACACACTGTCAGCATTCTTCCATTGCTTTCTTATTCTGATAGAAATACAAAAATTATTTCCTACTTTGAGTCTTAAAAAACTTTGCACGGAAGCTGCTTGTTTCCTGGAAGGCATTATGGTTCTGTTCAAAGAAATGGTATCGCTACTTATCTGGTTCTGGGTGCTGTTATGAAAAGATGGAAGTTTAATGATGATTGTTACTCTGGAGATGTTACAATTTAAAGTTATAGTTTTCTTTCTCTCTTGAGCATCCAAGCGCTCTTCTGAATCTGCTGCTTCTTCATCATATCTGTTGTCTCTAGGTTATTTTCTTAAACAAGATACATCCCATTCTTTGCTCTTGTAAAATTTGACAATTCTTTCTTGAGAATGACATTACAGTATCTTTACAGGGAAATTTATTAACCTTTTTTTCTGCTGGCCGCATAAGACATTTGCATGTTCCATCAGCTTCCCTTTCTTCCTCCATGGAAAGTGATGTCCCTTCATATCCATAAGTAGAAACATCTGGATGGATTGGGGCACACTGGTGGTTCAACAAAACAATTCCTTTTAATCTGCCTATAATTCCCAGAGAAAGTAGAATTGAGGTTTATCAAAGGAGGTGTGCATCACAGTCCCAGATTTCTGTGGTTGCTTCTGCCATTGTTATGAGGTCCAACTTGAGGCATTTCCAGTAGACCTCAGAAAGTTTCCCTCAAGAAAGATATCAGGCTTTAAAAAAACAAAACAAAAAAACCACAAAAAACAAACAAACAAACAAAAAACTCCACCAACTACAGGAAAGCAAACAAACCCAAACCCCTTCAATAAACTAGTAAAACTAGAAAAAAATCACTCCCTCTCCCCCAAACCTCACCAAGATGAAACAGCATGTGCTATATCTGTCTCAGCCTTGGGTGCACTGTGAATATAAAGGTGCTAATGGAACCATTATTTTCTGTAGGCCTATGTTCTATGAAATTGAGTTCTGCATTTTGTTGCAGGATCCTTAAAAGGCTTTGTAATTTTTGCTGTATTTTGGAATATTTTTATACTCTCTTATTTTACTTGGATTTTTCTTTTTTTATCTGTGTTTACAAAGCAATTATTGAGTAAAGTTTGCATTGTCTTTCAGAGATACGTAAAAGGTAATATCACCAGCAGTGATGGCTGTGTGATTGCCTGTTATGTTTTTCTACTCATAGTCATTAGATGCTATTGTTGTAATAAGGTTTCAGAGGACTTTTCACAGAGTATTTCATGGGGTTTCATTTCTTTTACCTGGGAAGGTAAAAAGTTAATTTCTTTAAAAAACTATTGACATCTATTCAAAATAATACTTAAGCTCTCTTCAGGGTAATCCTTTATGGCACAGAGAAGAAAAATTTCCTGCTTCAATCTATCACTGTACTATAATTCAATCACCAGTTTCCCTTATCATCCACCTTCCTAAGCCTTCTGTTCTTGCAAAGCTTCCACTTGGAGCCAAAGTAGCAGCTATACTAGCAGAGATTTATCTGTCTTTTTCTGTGAGCTGCAAGTAATCAGGACGTAGTGGTTTTTAATTTTTTAGTAAAAAGGAGTTCTGGGATTCTTCTTTAACATCTTGAAAATATAGATGTCTTTGTCCAGCAGAAAGCAGCACTGTTCACATGTTGGAGCTTGCTGCTGGAGGCTGCAGCTGAGTTAACTTGTGTGGGTGCATAAGTGGGTGCTGCCTGAACATGGGTTTAGAGTGTTTGGTCCTAAATTAGCCTGTACATCAACAGATGGCAGCAAGCAACAATAGCAGTAAGAAACACTGCGAGGACAAGTATGATTTATATTTACAGCGTCTCTAATGTTTTTAAAGATGAAAAGATCTGTTGCCTGTTAGCCGTCCTTCCTGACACCCTACGATGCTCTCTGAAAAGTCTCTCTTGGTTTGACAGGTCATTCACAGGTGTACTTGTTTGATGCAGCTGATTAATCAAATCAAATCTCAAAACTTTTATGCTTGCATGCCTAAGTTCAAACCTATAGCAAGTATTCCATATGAGTGCCAAGTTCTGCTTCTAGAAGCTGAGAAATAACAATAAATTTTTAGAGGTAGCAAACAATAATCGTCTTATCAGTGTTAAACGGAAGTTTGGAAGAAAAAGTATCTTGCTTTAGCATGCCTATTTCTTACTTACTTTCTTGGAAGTTCGCTTTCACATCTGTGTGATTATTCAACTGACACAGAAAGCATTTCTTATAATACATAAAAGGGAAAACTGACCACATCTTCACTCTTTATAAATATGCTTATAAGGATGCATAAATGCTATGCATTGTTTTGTCTTGTTAGTTCTCTTCAGATAGTAGGGAGATTGTTTGTGGTATCCAGCCCTTTTAAAATCCATGTGTCTCAAGTCTCACATGGGAGTTGGACCTCCTGAGACCCTTATCTCAAAGAGCCATTACTAACAATCCAAATTCTTTAGATATTCATTCTGTCAATGTTGTTGAAGTTAACCTACTGAAGCAACAAAAGAACGTAAAAAAATAGAGCTTCCATGGGAATCCATCACTAAAAGAGAAGCCTAAATTTTAGGCTGCACCCAAGTAAGAGAATGATCTTTTTCTGACCTACCTTTGTTTGCTTAAAACTCACATTTTAGTATGTATGCTATGTAAAGTGTGAATTTCTTCTTATGCACAACTCCTACCACAGTGGAAGCATTTTTGGTAGTCAGTGTTATCTTCTGGAATGTGTTTCAGGCTAACAGTGGAGATGGTGAATCATGTTCACTTTGTATATATATGTATACTAAATTCGTCATGGTAAATGCAATTCTTCAGTGTCTTGTCACCACTAATGCACTTTCAATGTTATGCTCAGCAGATAAGTGTTGCATGATATGACTGGTCATTATAATAATTTTGTGACCTATATAATATTTTGATTTATATTTTGCTTTTGTACCCTCGTAAAGTGATAAGGAATCACTTCTGTGAAGATCTACATAAAGATTTTTTTCCAAGTGATTTTGCTTAGAATTAAAATTAAAATTGTTTGGCATAAGTATGCTCTGTGACTGTATGTACAAAATTTGGTTTTCTGCTTGTTCAAATTTTAAGTGTTGCAAATCTCATTATTTTAAACAAAGTACCACCAAAAAAAAGGTTCCTTGCTGATGATTGATTACATTTTCTTTGTTCAGAGACTTCATAAAGAGAACTCTATTTTGGGTTCAATTTTGTTTATTACATTTTCAGACTTAAATGGAAAAGATATTTCTGGTTTCCTGAAGGTCTGTATACACCTTTTCTCCCTCTCATTGTAACATGCACACATTTCCAGATAAGTGTCAGAGGCATTGATTTTCCCTCCAGGACCACATCACTTCCTTCTTAATGATTGCCTGCCTGGCAGCTGATGAGAGCATTCTCCTTCTGCACTTAAAGAAAAAAAGTCTTATCCAAAGCCCACTGGAAGTGGTGAGAGTCTTTTAAAATACTGTGTCTTTGGCCCCAAACCAAAGACTCTGATTTGCCTCCCAGGTTGCAATCTATCGATGCAACCTTGGCCTTAAGGCTTTGAAATACATATGAGGGAGTGAAGGTATTTTTGTTGTTGTTGTTGTAGTACGAGGATGTTTCTGAAAATAAATATGAACTGCATTCTTCCTGTACCTATGAGGTTGGTAAGGTGATTTTGGCTGGGATTTTTCATATTATGCTCCTCCAGTGTTGTGCATAAAGGTTTTTTAAGATCATTAACTTCCTGACTACATTGCAATCAAAATACTGAAGTGTATCCATGATTCTATAGCTGTACAAATAAAATACCTCTGCTTCACTTCTAGCTGTTTGCCAGGAGCTAATGGGACATACAAATATATGAGTAAAGAAAGCAGTATCAAAATCAAATGTTTTGAAACTCACACATTTTATTGTCTTTACAGGGACGATATCTGTGAACACGTTACGTACTCCATATACTGCACCAGGGGAAAGTGAAATCCTTGACTTAGATGATGACTTGTATCTTGGAGGCTTACCAGAAAATAAAGCAGGCCTGGTCTTCCCAACAGAAGTGTGGACAGCGCTCCTCAATTATGGATACGTTGGCTGCATTAGAGATTTATTTATTGATGGTCAAAGCAAAGATATTCGACAGATGGCTGAAATTCAAAGCACAGCTGGAGTAAAACCCTCATGCTCAAGAGAAACTGCAAAACCTTGCCTTAGCAACCCCTGTAAAAACAATGGTGTGTGCCGGGATGGGTGGAACAGATATGTGTGTGATTGCTCTGGCACGGGGTACCTTGGCAGATCATGTGAAAGAGGTAGGTTCCATGAGATGACTGCACTTCTACTTCTATATGTATATAAAAAAAAGCACAACCATTAAACAAATAAAATCCTGTACCATGATTAAAAATGGTAAACTACCAATAACTGTCCTGAGGCAAAAAAAGCATCCTTGATTTCATTTGATGTGAGGTGGAGCCCTGCTCTAGATTCAAAGCAGTAATTCTAGAGGAAAGATCGTACAGGAGACTGTAAGGTGCATGAAGTACTAGGTGACTATGACAGAGAATCAGTATGCTGAATATCTCCTAGAAAATGCCTCCTTTTTGTGTCTTATCATACGTTGCTGAGTTCTTGAAAGCTTTGAAAACAGTTTTAAATATTATTGCATTGCTAGGATGCCTTGGAGTGGCTACCCAGAACAGAGGCTAGACAAAGTTAAGAGAATAAAGTGGGTACTTGTTAAAGGCCTTCAACAGATACACCTTGGGCAGTCTAAAGCCTCCCAGAGGACAATGGTCATGAGATTTTCAGACACATATAAGTTTCGTTTTACATATCAGGAGTTAATCCCCCAATTAGAGCTTCAGGTTTTGAAGTCATATTCCCCCGGCTCACTTCCCTCCAATTCCCTTTTGTTATACACTTGTCAGGGCCTGAGGCTGTAGGGTGTCCTTGGGTTCCAAGACCAGAGGGATTGTTTTGTCTGATCACAGTGAAGACTATTTAACACTTTATATGAGGTTTTGACCTATGCACTAATGCAGCACAGGATTTGAAAAATATAAAGGCTAAAATCTTAAGACATCAGCTAAATTGTCATGTTCTAGTTCCAAATTGAGATCTTGTTCTCTGCCTATTTAGGTCAATATTACTATATAATTAAATTTACTTTTGAATTCCATGTCATTTAAATCCATGGCCAGAACGTCACCCATGAGTCAAAGCAGAAGAATCTGTACCAATTAATATTTTTTGCTTATCTCTTTTTGAAAAGACCCAAGGAAACTGTCTGTAGTTATCTAAAATCTCAGAGTATTCCTCTTACCTAGAAAAGGTAACAGTGAAGTTGAAAAACTCCATTTATTTAATTGCAAAGGTGGATAATGGCAAGGAAGGCAGATGTTGAGGTTAGTCAATAGATAGAAAATCCTGTAATTGATTTTAAAATTGCAGTGTATTAATAAAAGATTTTAAAGTAAGTAGTTAAATTATATAAAAAATGTATTTAATATTTTAGGGTTTTATTTTTATTCTTATTGGAATAGAAAGTGTTTCAATGCCAGGAGTTGTATTTTTTTCATCTCACAGTTGACACAATATTTTCTTCAGATTTGTCTTCAGCCTGAAATCTAAACCTAAGGTTTATTGACTGAAAGTTTAAGTTCTTTTCATCTAATTTGATTAATTTTTCGAGTTAGTCAGATGAAATGAAAATATATTGCTTAGAAATAAAACTCCCAACAAATGTTTTAAGTTGTATGTCAGTAGATATGTGCAATCATGTAGTGTATCATATTATCAGCATTTGCAAATAGATTCTCAGATTCTTCAGTGGGGTTTTTCTGCCCTATGTTTTGACTATTTATGCCTTTGGCTCACGGGCAGCTGCTCCGAGCTCTCCAGGCTGCTGTTCCTGGCGGAGAGGAGCCGGCAGAGGGATAACGGAGCTGCCTGGTGCATCCCCGCAGCCTCGGTTCAACATGGCTGGTGTACCACCCTGTGGCCAAACTCTCCTATTACAGACGGGCTCAAGCAAAAACCAGATTTGCATTTTTTTTTTTAGTTCCACTGGAAAACCAGGAAACTTGTGCCTTAGAGACATAAACACATGCAGATCTGCAAAGAACTGAAAGCAGGCTTCATCACAGCAACTTCTCATATGCATTTTGGACAGGTGGTGATGTTTTATAAAGCAACCTTTGCCTTTTATTTCCCATGCCTTATTTTCAAGCATTGCCCAGCTTAAGGCTTTTTTCCATTGCATTCCCCTGGTGGGAATGGTGGTGCTGGAGTGGTGGTGTTGGCTTCTCCACAACAACATTTGGTTCTTGTCCAACAGAAACACGTGTGGCACTTGAGAAACATGAGATCATTTCCTGCTCCCGGGTTTCCCTCTCCAGAGGGAACTGCACTGAAAGGAGATGTCTTCGCAGTAATATTCATATCCCAAGTGGTCATGCATTAATAAGATTATAGTTTTTGAGATTCTGAAAGCCTCGTGTTGGCATCCTACCACACAAAGTTATTATAGCTACTACTCGTGTGTAGGAACTGATAAACTTTTGTATTTGGTGAGATAAGCAGCACATTTACAATTGTTCAAACTAATTTAAATAAAAGGGGAACATGCTCATTTCAGCAAACAAGACACTTTCACAAAGAAAAGAAAGCTTAATAATAAAATACTAGAGATTAAACAACTTGAATATTTAACATTAATTAATTAAGGTATCTTCAGTTAAAAAAAAAAGTGCAGAGCTACTTTTTATTGCCCTTTTATTTTTTTTTCATATTATTTCACCTGAAATAAGAGTGCTAATATTCATAGGTGGATGTTTAGTGTACAATACAGAACCTGAAGTAATTTCATCTCACTAGTGAACAAAACCCCCCAGACACCACTGTGGTCTATATTAATTTGTGTATATTTAAAATTTTGTTTGTTTATTTATTTATTTTTATTTATATCCACATTCATTTCATCCTGTTGTGCGTTATACTTGGTTTTATTCTTGATTTTCAGTAAGGTTAAACATCAGCATAATCTGTAGATTAGCTTTACTAGATGATGAAAACTCTAGCAGATGGATGGACAGATGTCATAACAATATAATTTGGTGTCCTCTCTTACTTTATGGATCACTAAGTGGGTGACTGCCTCTTGGCAAAGCCTTTTGGAAGTGTATTCTTTTGAATGGATGGCCAGGAACAATACTAAAATCATCAAACAGGGATAAGGAAAAGTAAGCAGGCAAACAAAGGTGACATTTCTGAAGAGAAAATATGTTCAAAGTAGAGTGTGGGTAGATGTCAATATTGTGTATGCAAAGACCCCTACATACACATATTTACATTAAGGAAATGTAGCCTTCATTCCTTGTGTTATACCTGGATGCTTTAAAATTTTAAGTTAAGGATAATAGAGCTGGTATGAGGATGGATAGCATGAAGAATCAGGTATTCTAAATATTATACTCATTCCTTCACTGTCTTAAATTAACTGATGGGTCCTGTGCGTTAAAACTGTAACAAACTTACAGTGTGGCTTTGGACCTCAGTCCTGAAATAATACAGTGCAGGAATTGGGAGGAATAATTTCAACTTATTTTCACATATTATCCTGTAAATAATCACATACAGAGGATTGTTTCTATCAGATTGATGGAAATGTTCCCTAAAAATCTCCAAGGCTGCAGCTTTGGGCCCAGGTGGACTGAAGATGATGCCATGGAGAAAACACAAAACACCTGGGAAAAGAACAAAATCTTCAAACTTGAAACAGTAGCAGCCAGTATATTTGAATACTCACACAATTTCTAGGAGTAATATCATATATATCAGGGAGCATTTTCGAGGCACGGCATTGTTGCTCTACTTGTGCTGGTAAATAGAATCAGAGAGCAAACTGGAATACTTGATTATTGACGATCCAGATTGCTCATACATATCCTGGCATGACTCTGGACTGTACAGTCTGTCATTTCTGGGCAAATTTTGTGTGGGATTTTAGTGACAGCAGACACAGAGGGTGATTTCATGCTTTAAAAATGGCTCCGTGGGATGCAATCCAGTCCTCATGTTATTTCAGACACATTGAAACTGAAAAAGCGGGAAAAAATTAATAATTCTGTCTTTGGGAATTCACAGGCACCACAAGGGGTCCAGAGGAAACAAGATCATGTTTTATTTATTAAAATATGTGCAATAGGCATTTGCACTCACCAAGAATCATGTTTTTAAAACAAATCCAAGTTAACCCCAAAATTTAGAACCCTGAAAGAAAGAACCCTGAAATTCAAATGCCATAATTGTTTCACTTTAATTTAAGTAAGCTGTGAATTGAAGAATAGCATCTATTCAGGCAATTCTACGTTACTCTAAAAGTATCCAGTTCAGCATTGCTGAGGGTAGGAGCAGATGTAGGAAAGTTTCCAGAAGAGTTTGGTGCCTCAGTCTCTTGAGCAATTTAGGTAATTCTAGCTCAAGTGGAAATTAAGGTCCTGAATCTCCTCTCATGTCAGTACTGATCTGTGCATCCTTGAGTTTAGACATAGAGATAATTGAGGTTGTGCGTGTGGGTATGTAGGAAAGAAGACTGACTAGCTTTGAAGATTTTAATAAGAAAAAAAGTCAAGAAAAAAAATTGAGAGGAGAACTGAACCCTTCAGTGAGGTTGTTTTGGAGTTTGGTTCACTAACGTGTTTTGGTTGGCTGGTTTCTACCACAGGAGCAGGAAAAGTTTGAGTTGTCAGGTTTATAAAACTGTCAAAGAATGAATCTATAAAACATTTTTAATATAAATCTCTGTATTATGTAATGCCATTTATTTCTTAATAACTCTACTGCATGCACTTATCTGATGCCCAAAAATAAAAAATTGTCAGTGATTATTTTGTAAGAATTTTCTGCTATTTTTCTTTTGAGCACTATGATTCCAACAGTGAGGTGGTAGTAAAACCTTTTCCTTCTTTCTTTAAATGAATATCATATCCTGAGCTAGACTTTTAGTCTATTACCATTTGATCTAATAATTAAGAGAAAGCTGAACAAGAGAAAAAAGATATTCTGTCAAAACATATATGAGAATATTTTGCAGTGTAGATTTCGTGTAAAAATGAGGCACCTCCTTGGAATTAGTTGGTTGCCATTCAAGTCACCTTCTTCCTGACCAGGCCTTGTAAATTAGCGATCCATTCCTGCCAGTTTTGTGCTTGACTCTGCTTTGTGTGTTATTTGGGTTTTTTGGGGGGTTGTTTTGTGTTTGTTATTTGTTTGTTGTTTTCCATTTGTCTTTGCATTTTTGGCTTTGGTTTCTGGTTTTGGTTTTGCTTGGGCTTTTTTTTCCTGTTGGTAATTTTTGGGGCGATTTTATTGGGGTTTTTGTGTTTTATTTTTTCCTTTTTCTCTCCCCCAAGATCCTGTCATATTTAGAAAGCCTGTGCCTTGGAAAGGACATATTGACACATTAAAAGGAGCTAGTTGACATGAGGGGGCTTCCTCATTGCACAGAGCTTTTAAGTCATTTGATCTTGTGTTCAGTATCTTTGGTCTGTTCTTGGAACATCTGTTCCCAAAATACTGGCACAGTATGGCTTAGGAGGATTAAGAATCTAATCACATCAGGTCTTCTCACCATGGTGTTACTCACAGGCCATCTCCAATTAAATTAAGTCTCCAATTAAGTTTCTTCTCTCCTTTTTCTGCAATTTTCCAAAAAAATCCCAAATAATTACAGGAATGTTGGCAAACAGTGGCAGTGCTGATTCTGACAGCTCTCCTTTTTTACATTGTCCTAAGATAATTTGTTAGCAACAGAGCTCTAGCACTGAGGAATGTTGATTTTGCTCTGTATATGAAAACCCTGAGTACTATTAATGTGGTGGATTTTTACAGACAATACAAAGTACCTTTTATTTTCTGTTATATTAGCATGTAACTTTAGGTTTTTTTCCTGCTATTCTTTACCTAAATTATGTTCACCTTGATAAAAATCTTGGGAGATTTTCATGCATGGACTAGACAGATATAGGAAAGAATTCAAAACCCCTGTTCATGACTTCCCCCAAAAAACTAATAAACAAACAAGGAAACCCACAAAAACCCAACCCCCCAACTAAAAAATAAAAACCCCAAACCATCCAAAAGCAAGTCACCTTCCACTGAAAACTCTTTGACTTGAAATCACTTTTCAAATTGTTGCAAGTTAAATATTTAACCTACTTCACAGGACAATTTTTAGATTTAAAATATGCTGAAAACATGATTACCTGCATAGCCAGAAATCATCAAACCTGTAAATGCATTCTTATAACCTGTTACATCTAAGGACTTTCACAGCAGTCTCAGTAACAACTTTTTCCCAACATCAGACTGTTTTCTCCAAATTTGTATGGGGGGGGATTTAAAATTCTTTACCCTGGAGAAGCTTGCCCAGAGAAGCTGTGGATGCCCCACCCCTAGACATGTTCAAGGTCAGACTGGACAGAGCTTGGAGCAACCTAGTCTAGAGGGAGGTGTCTCTGTGCATGGCAGGGGACAAGGGTGGAACTGGATAATCTTTAAGGTTCCTCCTAATCCAAGCCGTTTTCTGATTGTTTTAGTGAAAATATCATCTATCACTTTTGCCTCTCACAGAATTAGAGCAACATTCTGTGCTTCTGTGGGTTGTATAGGCTGGAAATCTTGAAGAGCTTATCTGCCTTTAGCAGCATAAAAGATATGTTATGGGAACAATTTTGGTAAACCCAGTTGTGGTACTTAACACATAGTATCAGTAGTATTAGTCCTTGAAAATATTATTGCATACCACAATAAACTTTTGGATAAGTATCTCCATTACACTGAAGCAAATTGAAGCATAGAGAAGCTTCCCATAGGTGTTCTCTGCCCACAGTGTTTGATTGTCCTGCCAAAAAGAACTTCCTAATATGTTTCAGAAATGAGTTTCCTTTGCTTTCTAGGAACTGCAGTGCTTCCCTGTGTGCAGAAATGCAGTCTCTTTGCTACCTTTCTCATTACCAGCCTGGAAGCTGGAAAAAGAAGGCTTGTGACTGGTTGCTCTGGCATCTGACAGACTGTGACTGCCCTGTGCCAGAGCCTCTGGCCAGGAGGGTTTCCTGGAATGTCTGAAAGTGACAGTTCTTTGCTCATCTTGGGGGCTTTAAGATGTTACCCTCAATATGCCAGTTCCAGTCTCAGTCCTCTTGCTGAGGCTGTCATAGTGTTCATGTAAGCATTTTTGAGTCCATACCATGGTTTTTGTAGTCGTGGAACAACCTGTGACCCATCCAAACCATGCTGGGGACAACCACGCATTTCAGGAGGATTTTTGCTCGCTGTATGACAATTGCAACCCATGGCTGTAGCAATGCCAATAGGTTTATACATGAAGCATCCTAAGGTGGTTATCTAGGGGAATGATAGGCATGGGCTTTTGTTACCCTGTTAAAGTTACCTGAATATCTTTTATTGATTTGACCTATTTTGAGCAGTACAGGCGTGGTCTTTCAAGCATCGCCTTATGAATGATTTTATTGATCTCGTTGAAGATGCACACATGACTGGCTGGGTCATTAAAGAACAATTTAGTTTCTGTTGAAAGCACCAAGATATGCCACTTAAAAACAAAAATCAAAACAGACCCTAACAAAAACCCCAAACCTGACTTCCCTTGTGTCTTCCAGTAATAATAATGAAAAGTAATATGTAGTTTTTCTGTGTCATGCTGACTGAATGAATATACATTTACCCTCTTCCCTTTAAGGAGTTTCAGTAGACAAAGCATAGTTCTTTACCAACTGATTTTCTCCTTTGTGTTTCCAGAGGCAACAATTTTAAGCTATGATGGAAGTATGTTTATGAAAATACAGCTTCCTGTTGTGATGCACACAGAGGCCGAAGACGTTTCTTTAAGGTTCAGGTCTCAACGAGCTTATGGCATTTTAATGGCAACAACTTCCAGGGAATCTGCTGATACCCTTCGGTTAGAGCTGGATGCAGGACGAGTTAAGCTAACGGTCAACCTAGGTAACAACCCCTTCTTCCAAGAAATTAACATTTTCTTTGCATTTTTCTTTTTGCTTGCAAACATTTATGAAACAGCCTGTTTTAACATTAAAAGTAAACTGAAATGATATATAAACACACATCAATGCGGCATTTGCATATGCACACAAGTACACGGTCATTATTACAATTTAGTTTGTTTTCTTTTGCATTTTTGTATTCTTTATTTGGTCTTAACATTACCCATCACAATATTTTTGTACTGTTGTGTATTCTAAAAAAAGAAGACAAGTTCATCAGTGGTATTTTTTGGCTAAATTGTTTTGGTTTTTTTGATTGTGGAAGATTGGTCTCCCTCCTCAGTTTCTTTGGATTAGCAATTCCAGAATTAGCAATTTCCAGAAACAACATATATGAAGGTCAGCTCAGTTTTACCTCCACCATTTACTCTATGACATGCAAATATATTGAAGACTTTCTGGTTTTAACTCTGAAAATGTTGCTGTTATTTACTTCCACTGATGGATTTCTTGGTCTCCTTTTTTTAGGTGTCAAATCTATATTAAATCCATCTCCTCTTTTTTAAACAATTCTGTAGTGGTGTTTTTGTAGTATCAAACAATAACACAACCCTTCAATGCCCAAAGACTGCGGCCCTCAGCAAACAGCCTTGTGAACACAGGAGGCACAAGCCCTTTTACAGAAATAAAAAAAAAAATTGTTTTCTTGTTTAAAATATGATGGACAAAATGTCAGGTTAGGGTTTTCTCTAGTTAAAAAAAATAAAGAAAGAAAGAAATAGAAGCATTTCTGCTTACGGATAGGCCCAAGTCGGGACCTGAAAGAGAACAAGAATATGCTCAGGAAAATGCATGTCCCATGCAGCTATTCCCATTCAGGGGGATGCTATTTTTAAAGGGAATGAAGTATTTTATAGCTTCCGTCACAGATTTAGAAAGCACCAGCAAGGAGTAGGGGGTAAGAAAACAACCACCTGACCCTCCACTTGATCAAAGTGTCGCGCACTGGAACGCTGCCCTGGTGTTTAGCGCTGAGGAGGGAGAAGGAGGAGCAGAGGGTGTCGCGGGTGACCCTTCCCTGCCTGTCCCCTCCTGCACGGAGGCCACGGCGGGAGGCTCCGAGAGCTTTCTGTAAAGGGGGTGTGCAGGTGCTGCTCCTCGGCTGTTTGCAACCACTTTTCTGATGCGGTTGACGACACATGACAAACTCAGCTATATGGAAACAAAATCTAGGTTTGATGGTATACATGTTCCTCAAAGGTGTAAACCAGGAGTAGCCATACAAACCAAGTAGCGTGGTGTAGGGTTTGGAGTTCGGTTTTTGTTGGTTTTGGGGGGTTTTTTTAAGTAACAAATGAATGCAGGTAGCATGGCAGAGGATCATGCACAGATCAGGTTATTCACTTTATATGCAAAACACCAACCTCTACAGTTCATGAAAGTCAATAAAAAGTAAATAAATCCATGCCCTAACAATATTGTTCCTTCCTCCAATACTCCTTTTTTTTTTTTTTTCTTTCTCTTTTTTATTTGTTGTTTTAGTCAGGGAAGAAAATAATTTTAAAATAGAAATAATTATTTTTGTTCTCTACTCACTGTTTCTAAATATGTACTTTTTTTCTCTATATTATTATAACTTTAAAGTAGTCACTGTTTATTTCTAAAATCTAGACATTAGGATGTGTAAACCCACAACCCCTTATTTCTGGGCCCGGGTGATGAGCTCTGTGTGCCAATCCTTAGCTTTTGAAGATGAGCCTTTGAGGTTATACTATCCACAAGTTGTCCAAGGTGTCTGACTGTGGCCTGGCCTGCTCTATGACCCATTGTGACGGAGCACTTTCTAATTGCGATGAGAGAAATTACCTGTTCTTTCACAGATGGGGAGAAAGTTGCAGCCTGCCTCAGCTAAGCATCTTTGACTTTTAATCCTGACTTTTCACTTAGATTTGTCACCATGTAGCTTTGTTTGAAATTGGCCATTTTTACCCTATTTGTCGTTTCTATTGATAAAGACTTATCGCAGTATATCTGGGTTATAACAGTATGTAAAGACTGATGATATGGAGTGGCCATATTTGCATGTGTCTGTCCCCGGAAGGGTGGACTGTGATTTTATTGGATGTCTGCAGCTATTACCTTGAAGGATAAATTTTCATTTTTCATCTATTCTTCCCCATCTAGACTGTATCAGGATTAACTGTAATTCCAGTAAGTGCCTATTCAAACTTTTTAAAATGTTATTCCACCATTATAAAATATGCAAACTAGAATGACAAAGATTGTGGACAGCTTGCAAGCATTTGATAATTTATTAATGAAATGTGATGATTAATTATCATTGTGTAAAAAGTCATCATACTTTAGCATGTGGCTTTTTGTCCGTCCCATAGGACATAACATTAACTAGAATATTAAAAAAGAAGCATTCTACAGGTTGTAAATAAGCCTAGAGTAAATGGTGCCTGTAGTGCTGTATTATTATAGATAGGCTATTTTATTTACAGTAGCCATAGAATTTTTAAACCAGCCTTTCTGATAAACTGTTACACATTTTCCCCCATGTCTTCTTTCTAATTTTCCTGACATTTTACCTTCAACTTGTGGTTAGATTGTTGGAACATAATAGTTCTTACTACAAAAATTTCTATTTTACAATGCCCCTAGACAATTTCCTATATTTACTGGCTGGTTATAGCACATTTGGTTTTGCTAAATCTTCCATTTATGGAAGTGAGATAAATTGCAATAAGGACTTCATGAAGTCTGAGAATTACTGTATTTCTATGATGATTTTTTACACTCTAAATATGTTAAAAATCCCTGAATTGAACAATTTTTCTCTGTGATATGCATGTTTATGAAACAGAGGGAAACATTTGCCAGATGAATGGACTAAATTTTAACTTCTCTGATATTATTTGGATTAAGAGGCTATATTCTGAAAGGAGAAAAAGGACTGTGATTTTATTTTGAGTCTATGGAATTCCTGAATGGTGTCAACAAAATTATTGATAGTAAGTATGGTAGATTTGAGTTTTGGGTTGTTTTTCTTGTTTCCCTTCCTAACAGGTTTTGCAGGCCAGAGGACTGGCTTTATGAAAATAGAAAAAAAAGCTAAACAACAAACTGCACAGGTTTAATTTGTAGTTGGTAAGAGTTAAAATATATTACTATAATGTTTCTTAATAGTTTTATAACCCATAAAGAAAAACAAGGATCTGAAATTATTCTAAATGTGTCATTTGTTAACAGATTTTTCAATTAATAATTAATTTTTACAAGGCAAAAATACAGCAGTTGTATTAAAAACCAGAAAAATTTATTGGGGCAACTGTTTAATTTAAGCTGTTCTTAAATTCAGAGAGACATCTATACAATAAAGGAAATGCTTGTAATCACCAAGACATAAAGATATCTTCCTCATATTAAAAAGAAAATAATAACAAACTAAAAAAAATTACTTATGAACAGAAATATTTCCTGTTTCCACTTGCTAAAATATATAAAATAATAAAAAAAAAATCACAGAAGCATTTTCTTGATCTGCCATGGGACACTATTCTTTTCTACTAATGAAATCTCAATTAGAAAAAAAAAAGTGTAAGATAAGCAACTTTTTGGGCAGAACTGTAATGAGACTGCCAGTTGCTGGTAAATTCTGTTTTTTCCTAGGAAAAGCAATATTATATTTTCCTTAAATTCCTTAATAAAATCAGAAAATTCCTCTGAAAACAGTTACTAACATAAGGAAACCCCCCAGGAATAAGGCCACAATATAACAAGTGTTTTCATTTTTAAATCTCTTTTGGATTAAATGATGTGTCAAAGATAGATTTAAATGTTTTCTAGGTTTCATTTTTAAGCAAGTTTTGTATCAAAAGAGTATCTGCAAAAACTAATAGGCCTCCAGTTAGAGGATTGCAAGGAGGAGCAATGTATCTACTGGATTGGATTAGCAGTTATAAGTTCTTGCTCTCATACAGAAGCAACATAACCTCTCTACAAACTATCCTTGGTATAAAATACTCATAAGTTATTTTTCTTTACAGTTTGTTTGTAGTGGTTTTGTTAGAAATGAACTTGGGTGATTAGTTCCATCTCCCTGTGGTGCTTGTGTGTACTGAGCAGGGTTTTGTGAGCTTTCAGTATGGTAAGTACTAAAATGCTTTCTTATCTGCACTGGAGCTTTTCAGCAACCAGATGTTTCATGAGCAGTTTCTATATTCTAATTTTTAGATTATGGAGATTTATTTCTCTAAGCAATCCTTAAAAATGCTTATTAGACAATATAATGGGTTTTAGTGGAACACAATTTTCTTTCAAACAACAGCATCCTGAACTGGAATATTAAGTTACTAAACACTGTGATAGCTGAGTGCCTCTCTTCTTTCTGCTGAGAGTTGCATATGCATCAATCCCGATTTTAGGTTGATAGAAGTATATCTGGTTTTCATGTTTGAATTTTTTTTTCCATTCCCGATTTCTGTTACTTAGAAATTAGTCCTGCTGATATAACCTCAGTGTTGGGACTGAGAGTTATCTGTTATAACTAGCCTAGTAACAGAGTAAAGTTCAGGATGGACATATCAGGTTTGAATTTGGAGAGACAATTAAAAAAAAAAATCCAAAACCTTCAGCTGAACATCAACAAGCTTGAGAGAAGAAAAAGGAGAGTGTGAATGTAAGCACCTTCTCCTGCTGTTAGTTATAACCCTCTTCCTCCTCTCATTTTCTCCTGAAGCCTATCTTCTGCTCACTGCAGATCAAATGAATCAAATGAATGTTGGTTGACAGAGCTAAGATAATGGCAGCAAGTTTTTCTACACATGGTCGTCCCTTCACTTTTAGCTGATGTTCTGTCTTGAAGAAGAGGTGGCATTTTGGGGTCTTCCTTGTTTGAAGGACAGAATTTTTCAAAATTTTAAAATGTCAATCGGATATCAGGTCACTACTAAACTTTCCTTAAGAATATGTGGCAGGCTAAGTATTTTGTGCTAAATTAGAATATAGGTATGCCCATAAAACCATACATCACTAGAAATTCTGCCTCATATCAGTCAGAAAATACAGCTGCTGAAATGTTGGGTTTGTATATCCTTAAATAACTTCATTGTGTTCTTCAGACCTACAAGTTTACGAAATTAAATTGTCTTTCGGGCAGTGAATTAAATGGTCATTTTAAATTGCAGGTTCATGTAGGTCAGTGCTGGAAAGAGCGAAAAACTTATTTGATGAACAGAAATAGCTGCTGTGGTTTCCGTATTAGTGTTCATAGGGTGAGGAACATAAGACTGCAGTGAACTCTGTTGTTTTAAATAGTATCAATGTAACAGCATTTTTTGCCATCAATCATTCTGTAAAAAATAAGTTGATAGCTGTAGAGGTCTTCTACATAATATATAGAATTGTTAAACTAACCCTTAAAAATTGCCTAGAAATAAATGATATATTAAAAAAAAATGTATATAAAAGCCCCAAAGTATTTCTCCTTTTCGAAGAAGGAAGTAGTTGTTACCCTTTAACTGCAAACTATCAAGCATAAATTCTAAATAGTTGTGAATCCTATTGAACTGAATGGGATTTTTCCCTAGTATTTCTTAGAGACAGAACTTCATCCCAATAAAATTTCCATTGCGGTTCAATAACATTTTCTGAATGACTTGTGAGTAAAAACAGATGTGCTAAATTTTAATATTTTTCACTGCTGTAATCTTAAATCTTGACTTAAATTCCTTTTTCTTTTTCTGCTTTAATGATTTCAAAATATTAGTATCTGACAAAAATCCAGGAAGCTGTAAAGGCTGCTGGTTTTAATATTCAATATGCTTTTGTCACAGACATCTGCAGACTTACATATTATTTCATCTTGTGGGCTGTGAGGGTTTTTATTATAGTTATCATGTTCCAATAATTTCTGGAAATAAATTTTCTGTAATTTTATATAAGCTAGCCAAGTAGGACTGTAGGGATTTTTTTTTATTATTATTTGATACAATATACCACTAATAATGTTAATTGGTGAATATCTGATACTCATTTCCCAGTCTGATACTTCTGTTCAACATGAAAAAATACAGGCCACATTTTTGAATGCTGCTGTGAAAGATTGCTCAGCTTGTGGCACACAGTGCAGGGGGGATTTAGGTTAGTTTTCTAGTACACGGCTTTGCTTCTGTCAGGTGTAACTCATAGAGCAATGGCACTGAATTCGGTTATACTCAAATGTAGGACTGTCAGAAGAAATGGTTATGAATTGCAGGATGTCAGGGAGCAGAGAGTACCATGGTAGTAAATGTGTACAGTTCCCCAGGGAATGTGTGAACCAGGTTTGCAAGCTGGGTATCCACCTTTATAAATTAGGAAGAGTTTCCTGGGCTTGGAAGGTTTTCTATTTGGTCTTCCAGCAAAGTGCCCCTTCAGTGGTTGTATTTACATGCACTCCTCGTTCTTGTGTCTATCTAGTTATTCACCCATTCTCCATATAATTTATTGTTCCTCTCATTTTATCTTCTCATGCCATTTCAATTCTCTGTTCTTCTCTATAGCCCTTAATCTTTTTTCCTTGTTTCGTATGCTCATCCTTTTAAAATTTTCCTATTCTGCAGATGTGCACATTACAGATTATTAAATTATTGTATTTGGGAACATCTGTTACTGAAGCTTTTCTTTCTTGTCAAAGTATTCTACAAATCCAAGGTATGACAAGGAACTCTGTCAGATTATTGGTAAATAAGAGGAGAATTGTTTCTATTAAAGAACCAGCAATGATGTTCAATTACATTATATTTTCAATGTGCACATGAATTTTAAGCAGCAAAAAATCTTTCAAGAAATCTTCATCCTTTTGAAAGCTACTGCTTGTAAAACTGCATTTTATTGCAAAATCCAGAATCTTCAGCTTTGCTCTTATGGATAGTCCTAAATCTGTTGTGATAAGCAAATTGTTAATACATTTCCATGTATTAACTTCCTACTATCTAGTTTAAAGAATTATTAGAATATATTATTTGCTCTCTTTTTGCTGTTGTTGGCAGTAGAAAATCATTAAAATGATTCAATTTTGTAGCTCCACCCAAAATGTAAGATTTTGTATTTGGCCTGTTTTCTTACAGAAATGATTTCAAGAGTTTTGCTCTTTCCCTCATTAAGTGTGGCTGACAGCCTGGCAAAAATATGTAAAAGAGTTTTACCATAGAGGACACGCTGCAAATCAGCAAAGTACCTTCTCTGCAATTTCAGTCAGGAACTTCCCTCTGTTTGTGACATAAAGTTTGAAATAATTATAAATAATTATTTTAAAACTTTGCCTATACTTTGCAGATTTGGAACAGGAAGTCATTGGATTCCTTCTCATTCAGCAATATCAGTTTAAATGCCTCTTTTCATATAATTTCCTGAAAAACAGTCTGCTGCTATGCAACAAAACTGAAAACATACCTGGTCCTGTTCAATCAAATTCTGATTACAAAATCCTGGTTGCTAATAGACAAAATGCAAAAAGGGGGAAACTGCTGTTTTACTCAGAGGCTGTCACTGGAGTCCTCAGTACTTGGTCCTGAAGCTGCACTAAGACCATCCTGTCTTGTCCCAAGCACAGTGTTTGGCACAAAGGTTGCAAACAGCTCAGCTCCAGGAGAAAGTTCAGGTTTGAAAGCAAAAGAGTCTGCCTGTATAAATATAATCAGGAGGGCGGAAGTCATTAAGGGATAGAACATAATTTATTCTGAACAGCCACAGAAGCCAGTTACAAGAGATGCCTCTAATTTCTCTTTCTCTATTAAATATAGAGTGGAAAGAAGTGATGCTGCACATGCTGCACCCTGTGAGTAGAACACATTAATTGGCTCACTGGGGCAGTGATTGCAAAGCCATTCACCTCTTCCTGCTGTCGGCTTGCCCACCTGCTCTGGAGAAAAGTAGTGTCTGTTTCTTGAATGGTAGGAGAGTAAAGTGAACCAGCAGGGCCACTGCTGATCATTTTTCAAAAGTTTGCATACCATTCTTTGGTTTTTGTGTTGCAGAATTTCATCTGTCTCTAAAAAAAGCCCTGTCATTTACTTTTAAAACCGTGTTCTCCTAACTCTTTTCCTGTCTGCTGTCCTGCTCTTACATTGTTCGTTGCTTTGCTGCCAGCACAAAAGGTTCAAGTGCCTATGTAATGAATTTGACTAACGTGACCCATTAACAAAATTGTTAATTTTGATTTGCTGCGGTTTTCTGACGCCTGTTGTGGAATAAAACAGGATGAGGGGGAGGCAGGATGGTGCAGGGACAGTAGAAAAACAGCCTCTAGTAGAAAGAGTGCATTGCTTTTTTTCAGCAACACAGATTTATGCTATCCCAAAATGAATTCTTCTGGCCTACATCTAAGCAACAACATCCTGGAAAAGTACATGTTATGTACAGAAAGGCACAGGCATCAGTTCTTGAGATGTGGAATGCTTAAGCTGTATCAATTAAGGAAGTGATATTTCAGAAAACTGAAGGGAAGTGTTGGAAAGGTTTCTGGGTAAATGTATACACCTTCAGTTATGTATATCACAATTATTCTCTTCTGAATGAGGCTTATAAAATAAGCTGGGTGTTGAACCTAGGAAATATCTGATGCCCAATTTTAGAGAGTTTCAAGCATGAGGAAAACTATTGAATATCATGAAGAGGATATGAATTAGGAGATGCCAGCTAAGGGGATGCTGTGCTTTTGGGCCCTTCACATAAGGTAATAAATGTCTGAAATCCACTTTATGCTGTGGCTTTTTGGGAAATTTCACATAGATATAGTTTGCCTGGAGGGAGGACTCTGAGAAGGTAATGATGATGGCATATTGGACTTCCAAGAATGACTTCTCTCACTTAGTGAATGATTGAGAAAATCAGTCTTGTGATATACTGATTTCTTATCTCAAGCCTGTATTTTGGTTAGCACAGGAATTTTGCAGGGAAATGGTCAAGTTATCGAAAAAGCTTCCATTTTTACCCCTTCCTTATCCAGTTATAATTGTTAAGAACTCTTGAACTAGTAAAGAGCATAAGAGAACTTGAATCAACTAGATTATTATGAGGAAATCTTGAGAAGAGTCTTGCACATATAATTTGTCAAAGCCAGTGGTAAGGCCTCTTCCTGAACCTGCTTAGCTGGGGCATGGAAGACAATCATATTAGAAGCAAAAAAGCTCAGACCTTCATTAAAGTGAAAATAAAGGCTTTATATATGCCAGCTGGCTGTTTAAGAGTATATATTTACTCTCTCCCTGGCAAAGCTTTCAGGGTTAGCTACTGGGGACTGAGGGCTTTGCTCTATCAGTGCTTTCAGCCTACATGAAGCACAGCAATAAAGGTTATTTCTATCCCTGCATTCTACTTGTTCCTTAAAATCTCATCTATGTTTGCTCTTCCTTAGCTAACAGAGGAGAAAATTGCCATTAGTCTCCTGGCAGGCTGTCAGTAAAATACTATTTCAAATTCTCATCTAGAAAACAGATTTTTTTTCCTTTTTGTGTGTATGCTTCTTTCCTGTCTTTTCACTCTTTTCATCCATCTTACTTTTGTCTTTTTAAGTCACACATTCTACTCATAGTACTTTAAAGATACAGCTAGTTTTACAGGGTCCTCACTAATCAAACATACAATAGTAATATATCTGTGGCTTTCTCAAGGCACAGTGGTGTGCTCTGCAATAGCCGCAGTAAGGCAACAGTGAAAGCTTAAACACAAGGCTATTTATGTAAATCTGAAAATTAGTTGCCCTAATTGTAGTGAAAAATCATTAGTTTAACATTCAGGTAAAGACTTTTTTAGCACTATCACTTAAATGTTTCCAGAAACTTCTTTAAGATTGCTGAAAAGTAATAGACTGTCTATTTGTGATACTTCAGTGTATACTTAAGTTTTGCCATGCCAGGTATAGATAGTTGTCAGCTTGGTGAGTACATGGGGCTATCTGAGGCAGAGCCAGAGTGTGGTTATGTATCAATTGGCTCTGAGCTCTGGAATGCTGCCAAAGCTTCACAAGCAAAGCTCAAGGGAAAAGCCTGAAGTGGACTGAACTTGTTCCTCTGATCCTTCAGTCTGAGCTCTGAAAGGGGAGCAGGGAGTTTGAGATCCTCTAAAACACTAAACATGACAAGAGGACTCTTGCAGGGTAGGAAAGCAGAGATTGCTGCAAGCATATCGCCTCTCATTTTACCAACAGGGACAAAGCAGCCTCCAGGATGTGCTGGATCTGTAAGAATTGACTATCTTGAATTAATAAATCCTGATTTATATGCAAGGGAGCTGTGCGCATCTAGCTCATACTGGTCCTAGCAAATCTTTTATAAAAGGACTTTTCAGAAGAAGGCCTTTTAAATATTTTAATGGGAAGAAGCATTTGAAAGTAACTTTTTCATGTATAGCAGGTCTTAAATTTCTCTTATTTTACTTTTATATTTTCTGCCTTTAACTTTTGAGAAGCAAGATGACTTAATCACATTTCAGGACTGGTGATTTAAATTATCCTCACTTTTTTTTTTTTTTTTTGTGACAGAAAGTGGGTGTTACAGTCAAATCTTGCAGGGATAATAAGGAATCCTGTTCTAATCAGTAATAGAAAAGGAATTGAATAATATTTTCTTCTGGAGAAGAAGCATAAAAGCTAAAGTAATGTCATTCATATTAGTGAACTGTGCTGCCATGGCAGTCATTCCACAGTAAAGCTCTGCTCCCAGCTGCTCTCACAGGAGTCTCTGCTAACATATTCAAAAGTGATTGAGAGACAAAGATGAACACTGAGATGATATTATTTGCAAATGCACTGGGATTATTTAAGAAAATCAAATGAAATGCTGTGTTTGAGGATCTTCTGAGGGGCTCCAAAAAGCTGAATGACTGCGCAGTGAAGTGGTAGGTGGAATTAAATAGCGAAAAACACAAAGTAATTCATGCTAGAAAAAGATAACCTTAATTATGTGAGCACAGCAATGGAATGTGGTGGCACTGAGCTGAAGAAATTGTGCAGTCATTGTAAATACCTCTCGTAAAACAGTTCAGTGCTCAGAAGTGGCCAGAAATCCCACTGGATGGGAGTAGCTGTGGGGAGAGGAGGTGAGACCAGAAGAGAAAGCAGTATTATGCTATTATGCAGTCATGGTTTATCCTCTTCCTGAGCGGTCCATGTGTGTTCAGCTCCTCTTCCTTATGAGTAACTTAAATGGGGAAAATACAGGTCACTGCAATGGGCAGGATTACAAGTATGGATTAGCTCTCCTACATGGGGCAGCTAGGCATGCTAGGAAAAAAATACCTGACATAATGTATTTTAATAAATATATGATTATACAGCCATAAGAAGCAGCAGGAGGTTAATAAATTGATTTTTTAAATGAAATGGAAATACATCAAGGACTTTCTGAGATAAGGCTGTTTCTGCAGCTCCAGAAGTCCCAGACATGTTCATCACTGGAAGCTATGATTGTGTTAGAGTAGTAATTACTACAGAGTAGTTCTGCTTTTCTGTGCTGCTCTTGAAAGCACAGTGCTGAACTAGCTGGTCTTATATGCCATTTCCCAGCTTAATTTGCAACTTCTTTCCCTAATTATTTCATCACTAGTTTATACCCTGTATTCAGAGCAACAGGAAATTGCTAGTGAAAGTAATCACAGACTCGCAGAGACATTAGGCTGAAAAAAAATATAAATCTATCATCAACTGGGTTGTATACAGTCATTCTAAACTTTGTAATCAGATTCCATGAAAATTAGAGTGTTAACACACAGATGGCAGCAGATGACACAAGCCAATATTTCAACAAATTCTCAAAAAATCTTCTTGATTAACTGACAGATCGAGTCAAATTAGGGTAAGCCATTAATTAAGATGGCTCTTTTATATTTGCTAAGCATTGTGAATTTTTTTTTTGTTGTTTTTTACTTAGTAATAAGAGCTTTCTGGCCAGAAATTTTGGTCTGTAGCTCATTTAAAAAAGAAATTCTTTGCTGGCATTCAGTATTAAGAAAAAATAACAGTAACTCAGCATTGGTGAGTTAATTAGTCTAAATTTATATAGAGATTAAAAATACTATCAGACTTCATGTAAAAACACCTTTCTTTGTGTGAAAGATAGAAAGGCCGTAAGACAGAAGAAAAAGGCTTTTTCGGCCTTTCTGTCTTAGGACTCTCTGTTTCTAAGGTATAATGCTCTTGGGAGGAACATTAATACATTTGCAGAAAACATTTAGATGTGCTTATAAATTAAAATTCTATGGAAAAACACGCCAGTCTTTCTATTGTAAAACTACAATTTGAAGACTTATTTTCAGGGAACGGAAAATTAGTTGTTGTTTGGTTTTCTGGGGTTTGTTTCAAAAAAAATCTGTGTAAAAGGATACTAAAATTATTAATAGTTTAGTTCAGAAAGCATTTAAATCTATTAAGTAAGTGAATAGGATTTCTTCCAAAAACAAAGGCTTAGTAATTCAGTGGTGCTGTGTTATCTCTAGAACTTCTCAAGGAAAATGAACCAAATTGCCATCTCTCTGCAGGTAGATACTGCTTTTCTGATCAGCACATCACATGCTCACAGCTGTCACTCTGTCCTAATATGCACCTGTAAGGAACTCATAGAGTGAGTGTTTGTAGCTTTTTTTCTTTATAATAGAATGGACATGCATTTGGTAGGAACTAAAGGAAAGGGGAAACAGAATCAAAGAGAGTGAAATTGGAACGAGGTGTCTGGTTCTCACTAGCACAGCCAGTGAGCATTGCAGTAGGTGAGGCATATGTTGAGCAGAATTGCCAAGTTTCTGTCTGTCACTCTCGTATTAATAGATGCTACTTCCAAATGATCAAAAAAAGTGCAATTAATATCAGTGAGAGTCAGATCTGATCCCATGCCTCAGCTTTGTGTGCCGAGGAGAGCGAAGCTGCTTCGGGAATGTTTGGCTCTTTCTTCTTCAATCAAAGAAGAGGAAAAATGACAAGGGTGCCAAACTAAAATTTTGCATAAATCAAAATTATTTTGACACATTTCTATATTTTTTTCTGCTGAAAGTCTGGGATAAATCCCTGGTAAGGAATTATCTTACTCTTTCAGCACCGAGACCAGTGAAATCTGATTTTTAGGTAGTAGAGAACAGCACATGGTCGTAGAGGTTTTGTCCTTTCCACATGTAGCACAGAAATCGAGTTATTCACCTATTTGCATAAATACAAGTTCACAGAATCTGGCTTCTGAGTCACCTGTGACATTTTGATGGCCCCTCCTTTACTGCATCTGCAAAAAACCTTTGTGTAAGTATGTATTAGTTTTAGCTCCATGGCTGTTTCAGAAAGGTGGCTGTTTTATCCTTGCTTCACTTCTCTGCAGCAGGGCATCATTTCAGAGGTTCAGTCTTGATGAAGGAGCCTAGCAAGCTCTCAGCTACAACATTATTCTTCATTAATGTTATAAGAACAGTAATTCATTTTTCAATGTGTTTTTTTTGAAGAGCTGATAACATTAAAAACACCTACCCAGTGCATGTCACTGATGAGCAGTTACTTATATTAGAAGCACTTACTCGGTATCTAGCACATTTTGCATTTATGTCTATTAAAATGCATGAAACATCTATCATAACATTTGAAGCACTCAGTAGCTTATTACTGGAACCACATAACTGCTTCCTTATTATCTCTTCTTGACAATAACTTTAATGAATTATATTCAGGTAGCTGTTGAAATTTCCGTCCAAGCACATTACTTTTTTGGATGACATGTCAAGAGGTTAACTTATGCTCCCTTCCAGCTGATTTCTAGGCCTCAATCCATCAGACAAGTCACTTCAAAGGAGATATTGCTCTGTTGAGCTGAGACATCAAGATAAAGTTGGCTTTCTGAGATGCAGTCCCCTTTGGGAAGTGTGCAAGGAATTCTTCAGCAGTTATGTGTCTAGGCAGTTTTGAAGCAACAAGACACAAGATGAAGACCAAGACATGGAATGAGAAAAAGCAATTAAAGAAAAAAAAGGGAGCTGTGGCTCATGTAGCTTGTACTAATTCTTTGGTATTATTTCTCATTCATTTTATATTCTGTGAGATTTTCCTCCAGGGGGTGAAGTGCATGTATGTAGAAATAAAATTTCATTAGTTAAAAGTTCCTCTCTGTCTCTGCACATTAAGGTTTTTCTCACTAGTAGTTAAATGTGTCTGGAAAAGAAAGCTCAAATAGGTAAGTCAACAATTCCATCTTTCACTTACATGCCATGAACTGTGTATATATGACTTGTGGAAATTGGATCAGAAGTGAAAAATAACAATCATGCTCACTGCCATTTAAGGAGTTACAGTTTTACCAAAATTTAAGCACTATAATTGTTGAATATTGGTGAAAATTACCTGCTGAATTTTTGTTGTGGTTACTGGTATGCTTTGAACTGTCTCTGCAGTTTTTGCTGTGTAACATTTCAGCAGCTTGAAAGCAAGTCTGCTGTTTCCTAGGAGGAAAGGAGCACACCATTTTCTCTGGAGGGAAGAAGTATTCTTGCATCTCCAGCGAACAGGAGACAGCTGACACTGTCACTGACATGATACAAGACACTTAGGAACTCAGCTGACGAGCTAATTGGCTGTGAATGAGAGTAGCACCACCTCTGAAAGTCAGCAACACAGATTCTGATTCTCTAAAGTTGCATAAATCAAGATACAGAGCACACCTTAAGAAAGTGCAAGTAGGCACTTCTGTCAAGAAGCTTACTTGTTTTGTTAAATAAAAAAATTGTCACTCGCTGATGCTGAGCACAATCCTAAAGAGATGATAAATGGCACAAGAGCATTGGAGAGATTCTCTCAATGTTAAAAACAATTCCATGTACTAAAGCTATCCTTTCTATTCAGGCATGAAAGAGTATACCCATCAAAGGCAGTGGAGGCTGATCATAGAACAGGGATCAACCTTTGTACTCATCCATTTGTAATTTCTGAAAACAATCTAAAATGTCTATTTTAGTCTTCCTTCCTTGAGTCCTGTCTGCCTAGAAGTATCCAAGAATAAGCAGTGTCAAGAAATTGTGCTTTTTGATCCATTATGATTATAAAAATATTTTAAAACAGTTAAATAATCAATAATAATAAACCTTTAAATATTATTCTCATTATTCTTAATTAGGCAAAATGTTATAATTCAGCATTTAAATTACAAAAAAAATAAAATAAAAACAAACAACAAATAAAGGAGATGAGTGTGAGATTTAGTTGTAACTATTTTATAACAACTGTTTTTGGGATGAAGACACCGGTAAATTAAGAGGAGCCTATTCTTAAAGTAAAGTCACAGTCCAAATTCTCTTCCTTTCTATGACAGCTAGTTTCCAATCTGCTTATTCTTAAGAAAATTGTGCAAGATATAAGAGTAAAAGGAAATATTTAAATTATTTTTTTTTCTGTTATGTTAATTTAACTAAACATAAGGATTTTTTTTTCTGTAAAAAGGTAAATTATGAATAAGCATACTTAAGTTGTGCTTACTTATATTTTAAAAAGTAATGAGTTTTGACTGCTGTGGTTTTGATATAAATGGGCACAGTCAATATCAATGTCAGAAAGGCTAATGTGTCAAAGCTGTTTCTGCTTCTTTTTTCCTGTTGTCACTTATAATCTAGCCAATGTACAACAAATATTCCAATTCTCTGCATGAAAAAAAAGTGAAATAATCAAATGTCTACCTGCTTTTTCTACAAAGCTTGCTGTAAGTTAAGTTATTTTTGCTTCACTGGATTTAAGTGGAAAGAAGTAGCATGGGATCTTCAGGCTCCTAAGGGTACACTAGGAGATCAGCTGCATCTGTTGTTGGAGCATCTTTGTCCTTCAGTCTTTTTTATTTGTTCATCAGCTGAGTGACAGTGATTAAGGTCCAGATTATACAAATTATTCAGATAGCCTTCTTATTGTGAAATCCTTCTTCCAAGTCAGAATTCCTCCAGATCTCTTGGGCTTGGAGGAGACAGAGAAATTGCCCTAGAGGCTGAGGCCACCTTACTTGAACAGTAACTTGTAGAGATGTCTAAGGAAATGGGGATTATCAGGTGTAGCACACTCCACTTCTTTGAAAACTTTGAAGGGAAATGTACATTTCTGCCTCCATGTTTTTTTAAGGTTTGGGTCTTTTGGTTTGGTAGTCAGGAGCAGAATAATGAGTCTGCTGAGGTAAGAATTGAACCCTTCTTGGGAAAGGAGAAACTTGAACTTATCTTAAGATTGCTGTTTTCCCCTACTTTAAGCCACATCTCACAAATCAGTAGTACTGATAAAACTCTGAATTTGTACAGAATTAATGAGTATTAGAGATTCTGGCTGCCTTTAAAGTCATATCTGAACAATGAGAATGTACTTTTAAAAAACTGAATTTCAATATTGCTTAAAATTTGGGGTTAATATTTTAATACTATTTTACATGGGAGTTCCCATATTCCCACATCAGTTCTTATTATTTTCAATCTTATTTTTTTTACGGAGGGGGAAAAAATAAAGACTAATAACTCTAGATAAATCAGCCATTCTTTTCTCCAGCAGTTTCACAAAGATTTGTTAAGACCTAAAAAGAATTTTCTATTGAAACAAGCTTTCAGAATTCGAAAGCTCAGTGTAATGCAAAAATCCTGCATGGGAGAATTTCAGACTTTTCAAGGGACTAAAATTTCCTGTTTTCTTTCTCGTGTAATACACAAGCTTATGGTGGATGATATTTGAAAAAAAAAAAATTCAGTTATCAAACGGAATAGAAGTCTTGTGAAATAGCTGTTTTCCTAATGTTCAGCAGTAGCTTAGGTAGAATGAAGTCAAAGGTATTGACTTCAAAGTGTTTAAGTTTGATTTAAAACAAAATCCCCAAATGTATTCAGCTTAAAATTTGTGAAATTTTTCATTATAGCAGCCATGTCAAGTTAATGTGAAAACAAATTAAGGTTGCTAAAGCCACCCAAGTTGTTTGTGGAAGTGAATCTGCTGAATGCCAACTCACACTGTTAAGTCTTGAGTGCATTTTAAAAAATTTAGCCTGATTAAAGGCAGGATATGACCTTACAGTGTGGTTGTAAAGCTGCACGATCTTTGCAAGTGCACATTTCTTTACCTGCAGTACAATACAAGGTCAATAATCTTGCACTGAAGTTTTCTTTAAATTAGCATAGAATTGCTATGTATTGAAAGTTCACACTCACCTCACTTACAGCAAAGTCAATTGTCAGGGTCACTGTGGTTTCTGAAAATGTCTCAGAGCATTCACCAGTGAGCTGACAAAGCAGCAACTATATTTTTTTTCAAGCTCATTGACTTTGCTTTAGTTCAGGGCCTTGGGGTAGATTCACACAACCTTTAGTACCTTCAGCACATTTTCTGATAGTCATGCTTCTCAGAGAACAGTATGAAAGAGAAATTGCACTCTTATTAAAAATACAGGAATCTGACTTCTAGGTTTAGCTGCTCTTAAAAGATACTTTTCTTTCATTATTTCCAAGAAAAAGTAAAATTACATGTCCTTAAGGCTGTTTGTGTTTCACTTGCTTAGATAGATGAGTTACAAAACTAAATTAAAATGCAACTGATTTTAAGCCATAAATGTTTTAAGCTGTACACTGAGAGATGTCTCTAAGATAGGTCAGACATTTCATAATGCAGTAACAAAATTGGTTTTATGCTCTCATGTGCTCTGAATTCACAGAGAGTTGTAATTGCACCTTCAAAACCGCTTTTTTTTCCAGGAAATATTCTTCAAATTAATATAGACCCAATTATTGACCAGCAAGGCACACTTTTGAAAGCATATCTGTCTTCTACATATCCTTTGGTCTAGCACAGGAGTCTAGAGGCCAAGACTTGCAACTCCAAAGTTTGCTGCTTTCTGATGTTTTTCTTTCTTTCTCCATCTTGCTGAAATTGATTACTGGTCCTATTTGTAGAGAATAGGCTTCCACGAGACAGCGGTTCATCAGCAGCACCTTTCTTGGCAGAATCCTTAGATTTAATTTAGTTCAATAGATCTGCCTGTGATGTGTCTTCCCACCTGGACCCACTGGCTCTGTTTAAACACCAGCTCTGTCACAGTGAAAATCTCACAGCTTAAAAGAAATAAATGGATGAATATGTGTGACATTGCACTCAAAATTATACAGTTTCCAATAAAAAGACAAAGCTGGGAGGGGGAAAATGCACAGAAACTCAGACTATGTTCAGGGAAGCAGATTTAGAGAAAAGAGAGAAAAGAACCAGACAAATGAAAATTCTGTGCCCTCAGAGCTGGATATGGTGCTTGATTCCTGGATTGGTTGTTTTTATATCCTTCCATGGATTTTTCTTCCCCAGTGAATTCACTGTGTACGCTGTTTCTCCTTGCTAGTGAACTAGATCAATATTAAATGCAGTCTGTTTGTAGTTTGGTCATGTAGGGGAAGCCAGTAGGATTTTCAAAAGTATCTTGTTTAGCTTTATGCATTTTTGCATGAGAAATATAGATATGCCCCAATGGAAATATTTAATATTATATCCCTGTTATTCTAAAGAATATGAACAAATCTATTCTACCGCTGGTACAAAGGCTGATGAATGATATTAGCGCTCCAATCTCCTTCATTTTAATTTCTGAAATGTCAAATTTTGTTAAAAAAAAAGGGATAAAAATACCCTTAACTGCCAATACATTACCCAAATTGCCAAAAGCAATTTTGCCTATAATAAAACTAATGTGGGCTGAAGCATTTGGATCAAGTGATGCAAGATTGATATGTTTTTCTTGATACAATTCAGTGAATGTGCTATTCTTGTGGAATTTTCCATATGAGTCTGTTGGGGAGAAAATACGGTGAACAAAATTTCTTTGACTTGCAATTAGATTTTTTTTTTTCAAGTTATCCTATCATTAGCTGTATAAGATAACCTGATACACATTTCTGATGTTTAAAGGCAATGTAATTTTTCTGTTGTCAAGAAACGTGTTTAGCCATGGAATTTTGGAATGATATAGGCACAGTCCTTTAAAATACAATTGATTCACTATATTAATTGACTTTTTAAGATCAGCTGTGCTACAGAGTGTTTTGGAAGACCAGGAACGTTTCTGCAGCCAGCTATAAAAAGGATAGTGAAGCTTAAGATGCCTTACCCTTTATATCTCATGTTTCTGTGTCTTGCTCTGGAGGAGTCTCTCCTGAACTCTTTGTGGTGCAGCCTGGTATGTAACACAGACGCCTCATGAGGTTTGCACAGTGACTGTGAGTCTGGAGAGTGCTGGAACAGAAGCCTAGATTAGAGGCCTGCTAAATTTACTCTGGAAAGCAGGATAACTGAGATGGCACAGAGCCCTCTTGTTCTGCACCAGGTATTTACAATGACACTCCAAGCTGTCTCTCAGAGCCACACAGCTGTCCATACATAGCAAGCTGAATCATAAAATATTTATTATTTTAGCTGAAATCTTGACAACCCTGACTTGAAGTAACATTCTCTATTAACTGAATTGATCTCAATTGTCTTCTTGTCCAAATGTCTAAATGCCACCTCAGACTGATAGCTGTAGGATTCACAGTTTTCTATTAGCAAACCAGGATTAAACCGCTGATCTTTCTTATGCTGACTAACAAATAAATAGTAGTGATTTGCCTGTATCTGGCTTGGGTTCCACTGCTTAGTGTAGCACTCAATGAACCACCCAGTCTCCCTTCCTAGTCTGGCTAGTTTATAGCACCTCTTTCTGTATTTCATATTTCATATCTATTTTGATGGCAGAATTGAATGCTCCAAGCATTTTGGTATATGCCATAGTGGTGGATGGCATTGTGAGAAACAAATTCAGACAACTCATTTTGAACATGTTTTAGTATAATGTAAGAGCTAGTATCTTCTTTCAAAATCATCCATTCTGTTCAAGTAGTTGGTTAATAGTAAAGTACCACAGGATAGACATCTTTAAGAGGAAAAATTGTGTGTATTAAAGTTAATTGACTGATTTGTTGGAATTCAGCAAATCTTCAGCACTTGAATTAGGCTGAATAAGCTCCTCACTTAACCACTTTAAGGTGGTAAAGGGAATAGGAATCTCCAGAGAACATTTAGAATATTCAGGGTACTGGAAATAAGATTTTTTTTTTTCTTTGGGAGGTTGATACTTTTTTCCTTTAATTGAAAGGGCTGTTAAGTTCTAGCTGAGGTGCTGACAACAAAGTGAGCTCAGCTTTGGATGCCAAAGTAAACATATAATGGGGCATGTTTGGGGCTTTGTAT
Organism: Phainopepla nitens; assembly: GCA_013400175.1. Lineage (NCBI taxonomy): Eukaryota > Metazoa > Chordata > Aves > Passeriformes > Bombycillidae > Phainopepla > Phainopepla nitens. The sequence goes on from VXBQ01014007.1 coordinate 1,339,014, forward strand.
GTCCTAGTACATAATGAATTGCACCATCAAGATTTGTACCTGTATTGACTGACTGCACAGTCTGCATTTTGCTTTGTAAAAAGGTGTTTGTACAAGCAATTATCTGCTTTTAAATGGATGTGGAAATTTTACAGGCATGATGGACTCTGAGCAAACTGTGGTAACCATAAAAGTGGCAGTGCTTCTTTTATTTGGTGCTATCCATTTTCTCTAAGGATGCATAAAATCTGGTAGTTATTTAAGGCTTTAAAAATAGGAAAAGAGTTGAACTTAGACATTGATAATAAATTTCATACTTAAGCAAGAGGAGATACTTAGAGGATTTTTTTTTTTCCAGTTTGCATCTTGTCTCAGAAAGAAAGGGTTTACGATTAAGGTTTTAGTATCGGAGACAATCAGTAGCTCAGGAAGTGAGCCAGTGCTGGCAGGGTGTGTGAAGCAAAATAATTATATCTGTCTAGAAAGAGAGAGATAAGTTCCAGGGGAAGGACAGTATGGGAAATAGGAGTAGAGGGACATAAGTTTGGAAAAATAGTATCAGTCCATGTAAAACAAAACAAACTTTTATATATATATATATATATTCTTTTAACTGGGGCTCTTGCTTTTCTTCTTGTGGGAAATATAGAACAAAAATTTTTTTAAATGCCCAGAACACCCCTCAACAACAAAAAAACCCCAAACAAACAAAAAAACAAAACAAAACCAAACATGACATTATGCCAGTTCTTACTTAAATACACTTATTTAAGAGCACTTTCTGCTGCTGTGATTTAAATGGAGTCAGATCAGTGTAAGGTCAGAATAAGACTGAAGAGCCAATCATTTAGTAGATATAAATTTATAGTAGATTCACCATAAGAACTATAACTAGGCCAGAAAAAGTCTCTGTACCATTATGATCTCCATATGATGTTTAAATTAGTTTCAGGTCAACATATTTGAAAGTCAGTGAGAAAAGTACTAATATGAACTATGTTTCAGGTTGATTAATGCAATTTAACAAAGTGTGTTGAGTTTTTGTCTGCAGTTCTGGTAGTCTTGTGGTATCAAAGGATTCCTATATGTTTTTGTGTTTAAGCATTTAGACAATTTTCTCCTAAATACTCTGCTCACAAACATACTTGGGGCTTTTCTGTGTGAAAGCATGTCCTTGGCCAGGAAGCATCCCAAGCACTGCATTAGCACTGGAGTGGTGAGCATCCATCCTTTCTTATCTCCCTCTTCAGCTGCCGTGGAAATCTGTCCTACTTTGCAGAGTTGCAACCTGATGGTACAGGCAGATACACAGTCCCTGGGCACTGGGCCTTGCTATTTTGTAGTTTCTTGTACCCTCTCTGACAAATCAAAAGCCCTTTTTCTCTGTTAGAGATCAGCCCCAGGAAAGAAAGGTCTCTTTTTCCATGCAAGTGGGTAGTTTCTCCAAGGCCAGGACCCTTTTCAGTGCACTGCTCCTGTGGTGTGTCAAACCAAGGTTTGTCCTTTTCAAAGCCCTTTCATCAGGGGTCCCCTAAATCCTCTTTTGGATTGCGTGCAGTGGGAACAGGGAGCTTACACGGAGTTCTGACCTGTTTTTTTTACTCTGAGTACTCTTGCAAGGAAAATGGACGGATGCATAGGAAAACACACATTTAATTTTACAACAGGAAGAGTTTACAAGTCCCCAGCCATTAAAAGAGAATAGATAGATTTGCCTGTAAATGTGAGCAGCCAAGTTGATTTGATATTAATATACACTGAGGCACTTTAACACTAAAGGGACACTACAGATGGTTGTTAATGTGAGAGTAAATTAAAATTGCATATGCTTTTAGGTCTTTATGAGATTTGAAGCAAGATAATGGAGACTAAGTGGTTCAACTACTTTAAAAGTTAAAAAAAAAAAAAGAGGTTGGACTAACAAATAAGAATGAATATGTTTACAATAATAATAAATGGTGTATGCCTAGGCAGGCCTATTGACTCTCACTAAGATTTTGCTCATGTTATTTCAGTATTTTTTATAAATCTATCCGTTGTCTCCATATCTAGGTAGAAGTTGCTTCCATTGAAGTGTCTAAAAGAAATTGCTTAGAGTTTTAGTCACTGCATCTATACCAGCATATTCAAAGAGTATATAATTCACTTGGGCTTTAAACAAAACGGGTCTTTTTCTTTTCAAAGAAAGTAAACATTTAAGGAACAGTATGATTCAGATAGTTGACTCCAGTCATCTGTTTCTGCTGGAGTTGAACACCTTTCCTAGCTTGGTGTCAATAAAGAGACACGGAGAAACAGTTTTATGAGACACTGACTGCCTTTGCTTTGCATCTTTGTTCCTGGAGATCCCTTGGCATGCCCAAAATAGCAAAGGTTGCATATAAAAGCAGGCAATAAACCAGCAGCAATTTTCAAAATGCTGACAAAAGATGGAAAAGAGATGAAAACTGTCCAATATGCCGACAGCTACATCAAGCTGTTACTGTCCTTTTCCCTCTGTGCAGTTCTGAAGTCAGAGAGCCTTTGATTTAAGGCTTTGATTTTATTAACAGATTTCATCCATCACATTTAGTTTGTGCTGGATGGAAAAGAACCCTAAGAGAAAACTGGGAGAGTTTTAGAGCTAGTTGCATGTCCCTTTCAGAGCAAGACTGACACATGGGACAGTCACCTCGAAGGGCACAGTGGAGGTAACGGTCTGACCCAGGGTAACCCTAATGTTCCTGTGTCAAAAGTTATTTTATAACAAGTCTCTTTTACAGAATCACAGGATGAATCAGGTTGGAAAGAATGACAGTGGGGCATCTGGTCCAATCTCCCTACTTAAGCAGTTTCATCCCTGAGCACATGGCACAGGAGTGTGTCCAGAAGATTGTTGAATATACCCACGGACAGGGGATATCCACAGGTTATTTGGCTAACCTGTTCCAATGCTCTGTCTCCTGCACAGTAAGGAACTTCTTCCTCATGTTCAGGTGGACTTCCTGTGCCTCAGCTCCTGCCCGTTCCTCTTGTCCCATTGCCCGGCACCGCCGAGCAGAGCCTGGCCCGTGCTCTGCCCCTCCCTGCAGGCACTGACAGACATTGATGAGGTTCCTCTCAGTCATCTCTTCTGGAGGCTGAACAGACCCAGTCCTTCATCCTTTCCTCATCAGAGAGATGCTCCTGTCCCTTGGTTATCTTTGTAGCCCTCCTCTGGACCAGCTCCAGGAACTGTGTCTCTCTTGCTCAGAGGAGTCCAGAATTTAATTGACAACTTTTATGTCACAAGAACTGAAAAACAGGCCCAGGAGGTCTCTGTTTTACAGGAATGTAATTTGTTTATTGCAGATTAGCTTTGCCTTTTGGACAGTCACCACAAGAGTCTTGATCGATTGGTTCAGCACTTGGTCTATCATCTATTCATATCAATGACAGTACAAAGTCAGGATTTTTCTTTCTCTCTTTCACCTCTTGGTCAACAATGCAAGAGAAAATTTCCATAATCCTTTGCTTATGAGAAATCTTTTCCTGGGCATTAAAGGCATCCTTTTTCCTAGGTTTGTGAATACTTTGGTTATCACAAGTATCTTGTACTATAAACAGAATTTGCATAAAAAGTGTTTGCTGTGTTGCTGACAAAAATAGCATATTTAAAAAAAAAAAATCTCCATTAAATGACAAATGAAAGCATGGTCTGAAGATCCACTAACAGCAGAAGATAGTAGATCTAAATATTAGCAAGTCATTTAGATCAGATAATAGATGATGTTCTGAGAAGTCCTAATAAACAGAAGCTAAACAAACAGAGAAGGTGACATAGATTAAGTAATATAACACTCGTGCACACACATTTACCATTTTTTATTTTCCACCAAACTATAATAAAGGAAAAAAAATCCAGTCTTGTAAATCCATACTTGAAGTTCTTTTGGCTCAGTAATCCCTACTTAAAGGCCTGTACGAGACTGAAAAGTTATTAAATCCATGTTGACTGTGCCTATTTATGAAAACCTGGTGCAAATACAATGTGTTTACATAAATACTATTAGAAGTGTTTTAATCTAGTAGTTCTATAGTATACAGTGTATAGTATCTGTATATTTTGCTTATACTTGGTAATTTTCTTGCTTGATGTGACTTTTGGTGAGTTTTAACATTTGCCCAGCCAGTCTCTCTGTTTCTCTCTTTCTCTGTGAGGTTCACGTGTAAACTGCTTTAAAGATTGCATAATGACTGTTTGGCATGTCCTACAGGCAAAGGCCCAGAAACCCTTTTTGCTGGCTATAACCTCAATGATAATGAGTGGCACACAGTGCGTGTGGTGCGGCGAGGAAAAGGTTTAAAGTTGATGGTGGATGACCAGCAGGCTGTGACAGGTACTGTGGCATTGTGCTTCCATCATTCCATGCTCTTGGGGGGAAACACAAAAAAAACAAAACAAACAAACAAACAAAAAGACAGAAGTAAAATTATTTTACCTGAGAGAAACAGATGCATTTTTTCCCCTTTTCTGGAGAAAGATTCAAAATTCATGTTATGCACCTTGGAATGCTGGTACAAGTGTGTTATTACACTTGATATTAATGTTGCTCTAAGGTTGCTATTGAAGTTAATGAAAACCTTTGTGCTGACTTAAATGAATGTTTTTTATACAGTAATTGAAGAGAAGTGATTTGGTACATCACTAATGAGAAGGCAAGCAAAATGCTTTTGGCAACACATTGTTAGGGCTCAACTCTTAAGCCCCTGCTGGAAGAAAAAAATTTAATAAACATTTGAAGGATATTCTGCCGTGGTTTGAATCTTGCATCAACTGTCCTCAATAATTATATATTAGGCAGGAGGTTTTTCTCAAATACTAAGGTAGCACTTGGGAGGAAAAAAAAAAAGACATGCATGCTAGCAGATGATAAAAATGTTTTTATATATTTATGTTATCAGAAGTAATAAAGAACACATTGATTTTTGTCCTGTACAAGACAATGCTTACATGCATGTTGTTAATAGCAACTGATCTGGCTTCTGGTCCTGATTCCTTGCACGGCAGAATGTGCCTAAATTTTTTGTTAGCTATTCTGAAATTATGCTTTGGTTTTGTGTAGCATTAAACAACTTTTATCATTGGTTCTAAGCTTTGTTAAAATGATAACAAATTAAATGTTTTGATTTTTTTAAAAGAGGAGTGTAACTTCTTTAATAGTCCCTTTTCACCTCAGCAGAACACTGAGGGTCATGTCAGTGGTAGAAAAACAATTCATATAGTTGCAAGAACATGTTTTCTAGAATCAGAAATTAGCAATATATCTTCCAGAGCTGGAGTCTATGTATCTTATGATGCCCAGGGACATTTTCCCAAGAATGTAGATGGCCTAAATAATTTATTTCATTTCTGATAATAGATTTATAGTATTGGAGGAAGCATACTAAAAAGTATTATTATCTTGCTGCTTCAACTGCCACTCAAGGCAGATTCTAATATAGAGAAAATTGCTTAGATCAAAATCCAGTGCAAGATCCAAATGCACAATTCCTGGACTCCTCATGCCAGAGTTCTAATTTACAAATACTGCAGGTTACATAACCTGAGTTCAGCTTTCTAGTGCAACACTTGTATTCTTTCCACAACCCACTCTCTACATCCAAAAATGGCCAGTTGACTTGAATTCTCCCTCAGTTCTTCAAGCTGAAAGTTGTCTACATTTGCATAATCCACAGATGTTTAATGTTATTAATCCAAAAGAAAAATTTCATCCCAATATTTTGGAGGGAAAAAGACATCCTAAGCTTTCTAAACTCCCTGTAGCCATCTGTGTGGCCAATCTGTGGCCTCCACTAGTGAGGAGGAAATTGCTGTATGAGAAGGAACAGAGGGAACTTTAAATATGGGTAATCTGCTGTTAGTTCCATGAATGTCACATTTCCTACAAAGAAAATCTTTATTGTTGTGTAAGTGATGAGATTTTTTTGTTTTGCTTTTTTTTGGGGCATGGGGTTTTTTTGTTATTTTGGGTTTTTTTCAACACTTTGTGTTTTACAAGCCTTTACAAGTTTAAACTTCAAATGTATGTAATAGAATTTAATGTGTAGTAGCTTTGAATTTCCTGAAAGGATAGAGGAAGGGTTGCCATATGACTTTCAAGTGTGCTTGTTCTAAATTGCTTAGAACTTTCCTTCAGAGGTCCCAACGTTCAGAAATTTGGTTAAAATACAATCCATTAACTTTTCATGTGAAAGGTCATTATAGTTTTATGAGGAGAATAAGGAAGTAAACTGACTTCCCACTAAAAATTCCAGCTTTCTCCTGCCACAGGTTTTCTTTTATTAATTCAATTTCCTATGTCATATATGAAAGAAACCTCATTGGATCCAGAAAGCTTAAGCTGGAGGAAAATACATTAGATAATTCAGCCTGACTTTCCAATTTTTTACAGTTTATAAAATACCACTTGTTCATTTGTGAGTTGTGCTTGGTCCTCTTTGACAAATGTATAATGTGTACATGGATACATAATATAATTGAGTCATAACTAGCTTTCATTGGAAGCCATGCAGGTGGTTTTGAAGAAGTTACTCATCATAGAAGGGTTTAAATACTTCCAACCTTGATGAGCCTTATTTTCTAAGACTATATAGAAAATAAAAGTACTTGGAAGGTCACTGAATTTGGATAACAGAATAGCTTATGTTTATGAACAGAATTTCAATTGCCCTTTTGCATGATGTTTTTCCACAAACCTGACAAATTTAAAAAAAAAATCAAAGCCAGACCAAGCAACAAACAAACAAACAAAAAACCAACCCAAAAAAACCCACAAAAAAAAAAAAAAACCACCGAATACCCAAATGCTCAACCGGGTAAGTACAAACTACATTCTATTTTATTTCATTGCTGCATTTACAAATCCTTTGGAGCATTATGTGAAATCTCAAGTCCTGTTTGCATGTCTGTAGAACTGAAGTGTTGGAGGGATATTCGGGATGTGAGCCTGGATTCTGGACCTCTTTTTTTACTATGCTCAAGAAAGAAATAAATTTAATGTAGTGGAGGTATTGTGCTACAGGCCAAAGCTTGTGGATTTTTGCCATGGCATTATTGGAATGCCATCTGAAGGAATACAAGACTGGAATATATAATGTTCCTCTCTGAAACCTGATCCTCAGCTCTTTGGCTGTGATCCAATATACAGATCTTGTCCCAGCAAAAATTACACATTTGGCATTTTTCAAGACAGCTCCCTGACTCATTACTGCTTGCAAGAACCCACTTTTGCTTAATGCATTCAGGGAAAGTGGTATCTTCAGAACTGATGTTTAGAAACAAGAACATCAAGAAGACTTTCCCTGGGGTTTAAGGTATCTCTTTGAGTGCTCAGCCCCGTGAGTGCAGATCCCAGGTGGTGATGGTGGTGTTCAGTGACAAGTTCTCCTACAGAACTCATCCTGAAGCCAAGTAATCTACTTGTAAATATTTACCATAAATTATTAGAGCAATTTTTGTGCCTGAATGGTATTAAAACTTACAGAGCTATTTCCCCTGTAACTTCAGTTATGTTTGTATTCGTTTCTCAGCGCTGTGACTTAACCTGCTCGTGAGTTCAGCTCCCCAGGGAAATCCTAGATAGCCACATTTCTCTTTCTCTTGTCTTTTCCCTGTCACACACATGTCCACAGACACTTCTTATGACACCTACAAAGGTACAGCTGCATCAGCCTCCTCCAGACTCTGTGCACCACTTCTGACACATCCAGCCTGGGGCAGTGCTCACATTCTCTTGGAGTAAAATATCTATGGATGGACAGAGGGAACATGGCTTGTCAACAGCTTTTCCACTGTGGGAACTTGTATTAGAACAGTTTTATGCCAGTATTTAGTCCAGCTTGGCTAGATCTGATCTTCACCTTCTCTATACTCCATGAAAGACATGAAACAGCTAAGAAGCTGGGGAATCTAGGCCATGGTTTGCAAAAGGTACATTAAGCAGTGAAATTCATTAGTAATGAGAAGCTGTTTTTCCACACAATGTGACCATGAATCAGCCCTGTGAAAATACCACCCTACTTCTTTAAAATAAGGATGGAAAAAAATTGGAAGGTCTGTCAGAAAAGGGAACTCTTCAGTGAACACAATTTTGATGTGCTGGGTAAGATATTTAATAACTAGCTTAAAAACTTACCTGACCTGTATGCGGTGTACTCTGGCAGTGCTGATCCTTTCCTCCGGATTAGCTTTACAGTTAGCAGATTTCAGGCTTCTTGCTCTGCAGTGGTCCTTGCATGACAGAGAGAACTCAAATGCAGCTCTGGGGCTTGCTTTTGGCCACCTTTCTGGCAAAACCAAGTCCCTTGTTGTTTCCAGGATTACAAAACACCGGCATGCACCCTTCCTGCGGGCTTTCTGCTCAGCCCATCTCTTGGGCCCTACCCCTTTTCCCATGATTTATCCCCATAGTACAAAACCAGTTGGTTTCAAGCAGCTCTCCACCCTTGTCACACAGGGCTTTGTAGCAGGGCTGGCATTAATGTGCCTAAGAAAGCTGAAACAGAAATCCTTCCTACTGCTAGTCAAATTATGCACAGGGAAGCAAAACACGTGGAATAAAATCCCTCAAGCTGTTCTTTTTCTCTTTCATGATACTCTGATATTGTTGGTTTAGCTCTGAGATTGGCCTTTGTGATCCTCATGTTAAGTAATTGCACTTGCTTATGGTAAAACACCACATCTGGTTAAGTGTAACTAAAGAGAGGGATTTTGTTGGCAGTTTAATGTACTCTGGTAAACTGTTTCAGTTTAGATATCTTGCTGTTATCTTGGCCTTATCCAAATGTACTGAATGCTTTGGAAAGGCTCCTGGATTTACCAGTAATTAGGATGAATTTGGAAGAATTTCCTTTGGAGCTGACAACTGGCTGTGCACATTCTGAAAAGTGTGAAAATGATGCAGATACTGAATCTCATAATGTGCTCTTTGACCTCCCATTTCAGACACTAACATGTGTTTTCTTGTTGCTGTTTAAAGGTCAAATGGCTGGCGATCACACACGACTGGAATTCCACAACATAGAAACAGGAATAATAACAGAACGGCGCTACCTGTCTTCTGTGCCTTCTAATTTTATTGGGCATCTGCAGAGTCTCACATTTAATGGCATGGCATACATTGACTTATGTAAAAATGGAGACATCGATTATTGTGAGCTAAATGCAAGATTCGGGTTCAGGAACATCATAGCAGACCCTGTAACCTTTAAAACAAAAGCAAGTTATGTTGCACTGGCCACGCTACAAGCGTACACATCTATGCACCTTTTTTTCCAGTTCAAAACCACCTCCCTGGATGGATTGATACTTTTTAACAGTGGCGATGGAAATGATTTCATTGTGGTTGAATTAGTGAAAGGGTATGTATGGATTAGCGTAATGACAAACCCAGTCCATTCGAAATGTGTGTACAGGAGGAATACATGGGAAAGTTTAGGATACAAATCCTTTTTCTGACTGGATAGATGTGATCGATAAATGTTTCTTCCTGTTGAACTTCATGTGCTTTATTGTGACTCTTTCTTTCAGATGAAGCTAGATGCCTGAAATGTATGAAAGTAAATAATAGGTATAACTTCTCTCATGTTTACCACAAAGAAGTGCTAGTTTGTAGCCTCCCTCTTGTTCTCTCTCTCTACGTATGTATGCATGTCTTGGTACATGGAGTGCTCGTTGCTTTCCAGAAACTTGGGACTGCACCTCAGCTCATCCAAACGAGTCGCAATTTCTCGGAATGACAGTTGCTTCCCCATCTGGCATTCATTGTTGTCTTCTGGTTTTGCCGGCTCTGCTAAGGAGTACAAGCAAATAGATAATATTAGACATATTAATTATTACCTCCTTGCTACGTAAAGAAAAAAGGAAACTTTTCCATTTTTTTCTCTTTTCCCAGGTATTTACACTATGTGTTTGACTTGGGAAATGGTGCCAACCTCATCAAGGGAAGTTCTAATAAACCTCTAAATGACAACCAGTGGCATAATGTCATGATATCAAGGGATACCAACAACCTACACACTGTAAAGATTGACACTAAAATCACAACACAGAGCACAGCAGGAGCCAGAAATCTAGATCTCAAAAGTAAGTACAGTTATTCTTGTATTTATATACAATGAGGATCATTACAGAATCATATGCAGAAAAAATCATGGATGTAAAGTATGATATAATTTTGAAATGTTGTATGAAACCTTTTATTTTATAATAATGAATATGGTCACAAGAGATTACATCCCCTTAACCAGACAACACCAGTTGAGTAGTACTTTTGCACAGGTAGGTACAACTTAAAACATGTGATGATCCTATGGGAATAAAAAAAAATATTTTAAAAAAAAGGTAGGAAATTATAATAACACTAAGTGGCCCATATAAATCAAAATATAGTTGAGGGACTAAAGGAGGTCTGCAATGTTTATGTAAAAAGCTTGACTTTTACATGAACATGGATTATATAAGTAGCATAACATACTCATCTAAATATGTAATGTGTCATAATTTCAATTGCAAGTGGAGTAAACTTTGTTTTACAGCATTAAACCTACATGTTATAAATCCAGCTAGGTTCTTAAGGTCCATTTTATATATATATGTATATTTTAAAATAAGTGATATTAATGATGGTTTCTGAAAAGCTAATTTGCATCTGAGGAAAATGTATTTTTGAAAGGATGTACAGGTATACTTTTAAAATAATGACTACCTAATCAGGCATAATACAAGTTCTGGTCATGTGGAAAAGTAGTGTGTATTTTACCATTCTTTAAAAAGGCTCTCGGCAGGAAAACTGAAATTTCATAACAGTAAAAGAAATATGATATTTCAAAAGCCAGGATGTTCAAAGTAGATATTAATATTCCATCAAGAGCTTATTCCTTGCTGGATTTTCTTTTAACTGCCTCTGAGTCACAGATAATGAGCTGACCTTGGTAATTATGCTGGATTTTGTGATATTTTACATGTTTGCCTCACTTGAAAGTGCTATTAAGATTGTAAGAAAGACTGTGAAAACAGTATCCTGATATGTCATAATCTTCAATAAGAGATTCTTTTATTTAAAAACCTAGCATTTCTGATAAAGCTTTTTGGATGGCTCACACGCCATTCCTAAAACAGCATTTGAAATTTGTGCCGTATTAATTCTCGGATCTGCATTCTTTTAAACACCATCGATTTTTTTATTGAAACAGTGTAATGTTTCAACATTGTTTTTGATGCTGTTGAAAAGGCATCCAGCTTGTTCCTTGACATTTTTAAGATGGCAAGTACTACTTATGCATACATGATTGTCTTTAATATGTTTGACTCTTTTCCTAGTAGTTAAATCAGGCATGGGTAGGAAAAATAAAAACAATCCTGTTGCGAGCTGATAATTAACACAGCCGTTTTATTAGACGTGTTTTTGAAACCGATTGTGGTGCGTCCTTGGTGTGCTGCTTTTTTTAAGGGAAAGCGGATCGAGTTGTCTCCATGTGCCCGCTGAAGGCACTAGAGAGCGCTGCGATCTCACCGAACGCGCTGCTCCAAGAAGGGAGGGCAACCTGCACCATCCAGCATCTCTTTGTGTGCGGCACTTTGAAAATGCTACTTTCGCCTTACGCTTTTGAAGTTAAACTGTATCCATAGCTGCCGCGTTTTCTAACCTTGAATTCCTCTGGGGGTGAAAGAAGAAAAAAAAAAGAAAATGGGAATGAATAAAAAACATACTGTGATTTGAAGCAAGTGAGGTGAATTGTGTTAGGTGATTTTCTGTATTTCACCAGGGAATGTGGATAGTGAAAGAATAACAAGCCTGACATGTTCAGCGCAGGAATATATGTAGCAAACACTTCTCTAAAACATAGGTCTAGCATACACAGGTCCTCAACCTCTGTCTTCTCACAATAGTATGCCTCATTTTTTGTATTGTTTTAAATGTATTATACTACATTTTGCTCAGTCAGCTTCCCTTAAATATGGCACAGTACATATCATGAGAATTTTTGTTGGATTTTGGAGAGGATTCAAGCCAATACTTTTTAGCCAGCAGGCTAAAAGGGAGAAAAAAATGGTACATTTCATTACTGTTTTTCCTTCCTTTGTATTTAGTGGAAATGATCAACTATAGTTCCTTCTTTACTACTTTACAGCTGTGTTTCTTACAGTGACATGTTTCTGTTGTGCTATAAACACTCCATATACTTTCCTGATAAAAAGAGTTACAGTTAATTCATTGTCCTGTACTATCTTAACCTTAACAACAAAGCAAATGCTTTATCACACCTCCTGCTACTGGTATTAATAGTTCTGCTTAACTAGAATTATCATTAGGTAAAATAGAAGTGTGTGCAGATAGTATGAAACCTACAGCCATTCTGAGTAATTGTAGAGTTACCAGATTTCTGATTTTGAAATCCAAGCTGATCCTAGAAAAAGAAATCCACTATATGTGAGTTTGTGCAAATGCAGAGTGAATTCAGTGCAAAGATAGGACACAGATTGTGTTGTCGAGCCTGCACAGCATGGAAGTTGTCTGGGAGAGCAGACAGCTGCCATAAAAGTATGGGAGAGAGTTTCCAGTATATGTTTCCTTTTGGGGGTAGGATTTGGCTATATAACACAGAAAGTTCATTGTCACACACATTGGCTCCCTGCATAACCTCAGGTACAATTTCAGCAGCTACTTGTGGAAACATATATTATATCATGCAACCTAATTATTGATGTAATTAGGTGGGTAAATTATAAATTGGAGACAAATAAATGAGTGAAAATAGTTCTGTGTTTGGATTCCAAGAACTGTGTTATTTCTCCTTGCAGGGAAAATCAGCAGTGTGCTGAGGTACAGTTCTAGCAGATAACTCATAAAGGTAAACGGGTCTCAACAGCAAAAGCAGTGCCGCTCAAGCCTGCCAACACAGTTACACAGCAAATTTCTTTTCATATATTTCACGAGCAGATTCCGTGTCCTGCTCTCAGGAGAGCTCAGATGGTTGGCATGGCTGCAATTCAAGGCCTGAAAGAGTTGAGGGGAGGGGAATTCTTGCTTGTTGTACTTGATGCTGTGCTCTGATATTCTGGAGGGTCTGAGTAGCCTCAAAAGGCAGAGAAAAACAAGAGAAAATGGAATTTGACTTCTTTGATGGAGTTACTACATTGGTGGACAAAGGAATGATCACAGACGTTGTTTATCTGGACTTCTGTAAAGCCTTTGACACGATCACCCACAACATCTATTTCCCCAAACTGGAGAGAGGTGGATTTAATGAGTGGATTTTTAGATGGATAAGAAAGTGGTTGGACAGTTGCATCCAGTGGTGGTCGAGAACTCAAAGTCCTGATGGGCATCACTGACAGGTGGTGTCTCTCAGGAGTCCTTGTTGGCCCCAGTGTTATTAAATACCTTTGTTAATGACATAGGCAGAGGGATTGAGTGCACCCTCAGCATATTTGCTGATGATACCAAGCTGAGAGGTGTGGTTGACACACCTGAGGACAGGATGTCATCCAGAGGGACCTGGACAAGCTGGAGAAGGGGGCCCATTGTGCTCTCATGAGGTTTAATAACACCAAGTGCAAGGTGCTGCACCTGGGATGGGGCAAGCCTCCGTGTCAACACAGGCTGTGGGGGGAGAACAGATGGAGTGCAGCTTTGCCCAGAAGGACTTGTGGATGCTGGTGGATGAGAGGCTAGGCATGACCTGGCCACATGTGCTGGGAGCCCAGAGAGCCAAACGTGTCCTCGGCTGCATCAGGAGCACAATGAGCAGCAGGGGAGGGAGAGGATTCTGCCCCTGCTGGGACCCCACCTGGAATATTGCATCCAACAATATGGGTCTCAGCCCCTGGGGGACAAGGACCTGTTGGAGCCAGTCCAGAGGATGGAGCCATCACCAAGATGATCCGAGATCTGGAACACCTCTGCTATGAGGAAAGGCTGAGAGGGTTGGGATTGTTCCATCTGGAAAGAAGGCTTTGAGGTGACCTAATTTTGGCTTCCAGTTCCTGAAGGAAGCCTGGAAGAAAACGGGAGAGGAACTTTTTTACAAGTGCCTGTAGTGACAGAATAAGAGGGAATGGCTTCAAACTGAAAGAGTAGATTTATATTTAATATTAGGAAGAAATTCTTTACTGTGAGGCTGTTGAGGCACTGGCGCAGGTTGCCCAGAGCAGTTGTGGATGCCCCATCCCCAGAAGTGTTTAAGGCTATGCTGGATGGAGCTCTGAGCAACCTCATCTAGTGAAAGGTTTCCCTCCCCATGGCAAAGGGGTTGGAACTGAATGATCATTAAGGTCCCTTCCTACAAACAACCATTTTGTGATCGTTATTCCTCTCTGCTGCCAAAGAAATGTTGTCTCCCTTTCTCAGACTGTGAGTTTTACAATGTCTATAATGTCTCTTCCCACTCCATATTTTTTTTCCGTGTGGTATGGGAAACAGTAGTTATGTCAGAAATTATTTTATTTTATAAGTACTTGAAGATGCATGATCTGCTTCCGAGGAGGAGGACATCCTCAAGCACACTTAGTATCCACTTACCTACTAGGGTTTAATCTTCCTCTTGCTTCTCTCTTACACATATAGGCATTATTTTAATCCCCAAAGCTTTCACATGCTTCTTTAAACAGCAGGCATAAAAAATCCTGCAAAAATCCAATCAGAATTCTCTTGGAATACCCATCAGAAAACTAAAATATTTTAGCATTTTAATTGTTTATGAATTGAAATGAGAAATTGCGATATTGTACTCTTGCCAAATGAAAAGGTAAAGACTACTGCAGTTATTTTAGACTGAACAATAAGTAGTTATAAACTTTTATAAGAGTTAGTAGTTTCAGTACTTCAGTATCCAATCCAATGTTAAATTTTCCAGATCACAGAATATATTCACAGATATGCTGTATCCTCTAAGATGATCTGCAGTCATCCTAATCTTGATGTTGTGCTAACTACGTATTTTTCAGAAGGAATCACCATTCTGAAAAAAAATCCTACGCAGCTCAACATATATGGGTTAAATTTTACTACCTGTACATCAGTTCATATGTCAAGACCTGCTTTTTTTGAACTGGCATTCATAATTTCAACTTGTCTCACTGTCATCATCTCTCATATGGCCTTCCCAAATGTCAGTTTTAGAGCCCATTGTAAGTCACATGTTATTCCTGTGCTGTTATATCACTACATCCTCAAAAAATATTATTCATATTAGAGCACATATCAGAATCAGCCTACCTGGATTAAAATAACCTGTCTAGATTTCTTGTTGTCTGTTTTACTTTCATTTCTGTATCTCTTCACTGGCCCCTGCCCTCCTTTATTCTTTTGAGATAGGGCTGCTGCTTCTATCTATGTTTGCTTTTTTGTTTGCTGTTTTGTCCAATACTGTGAAAAAAGACTAGAATCAAGAAGCTGAAAGAAGAGCAGTTATATTAATTTCTGGTATCACCTCAGTGGTTTTACAAATGCACCAAATTATAGTTCTTCAATGTGCATAAAGATTTGCTTGCAATTAATTCATCCTTGTAAACTTTGAATGCAATTAACTAAATTATCAGTAGATATACTAGCCTGGCATATTCATTGATGATTTGTAATAGTCCCTTAATCTATTGATATTTCATTTGGCTGTCAAAATAGGTTATTCATGCTGAGCTAAATTAGTCTTGATCATAATGAGGAATTCCTGTTTCAGCAGTGGAAATTGAAATTGTTTCAATTTCATGTAATATTTCTCTCTGTTGTTTTATACTGAGGCAGTTATTGTTGTTGCCTCATTATATGATTTTTCTCTACATTGCAAGGTCTCCATCAACAGCAATGCTTTATATTTTTATTACTAGAGAAGCAAAGCTTTAAGAAGCACAGAAGCATTGTACAATAGAGCAAGTATTAATGCCTAAATTTCTCAAATAATCATGCGTGAGTTAAATGTAGTGACCTTGCCAGTGGGCTGTGAATTCTTCATGCAGAAATAATGTTCTGTTCCAAATACTGTCAACAGCAAATAGATCTTCCCAGTGTGACCTATTGGAGCAGACAGTGGCAAATGCTGCTGTTGTCTTCTTGATAGTGTAGGAAAGCAGACTCGGTACAGAGGAAAAACAAGGGGCTTAAAACTGAGAACTCTTCTTTGGAATTTCCTATGCAACAAAGTTCTAGAAGTAGATAGCAATAGCTCATTGCACAGCCTGGTCTAATGAGAATTTCTTTATCCTTTTTTTACCACTTTTCACATGATGTTTCTAAACAGCAATGCTGTCTACCAGGCTGTGAAAATAATTTTGATAGTACTAAGCCTTCAGAAATTGTATACAAATTGCCAAAATTATAAGATGGGGGGAAAAAATTGTAAATCTATTCCAGTAGTTCTAGATTCAATAAAGATATTCTAAAGCTTGCACTGTAAAGTCAACAACAATGCAATAGTCTGTTAGATCAGTACATGGTGAGAAAGGTTTTTGTTTTCTGCACCTTCTCCCCTGTACTTCTTAGTCTTTCATAAATACGTGACTGGATAGATTTACCTTCTTTCCTACAGCTGTTTGACCTGCAGGTTATTACTGCTGGTAATTGTGGAATTTCATTCACACCTTTCTGGAACACCAAGTAAAAGTTATTTTAAGAATAGTACAGGAAACATAGACACTCTCAAAACTTACCAAAACCTCTGTATATTTAGTATAAGTATGCGTCCACTGCATCCTAGCCCCCCCCCACAGATAGACAGAGAGAAGTAGCACATCCCAAATTTGTTTTAAAATGTGCTGTCATGACCCCTCATTAACCTTGGTATTTTAACTGAGAGCTCCTTTTTGCAGAAGGGCAGCTTCGTGGAATATCCTCAGAGTCTGAATGTGATTGCCTTGATCAAAAGTGATATCCTATAAAAATTACTCTCTGCAAGCCTACCTACAAAATGAGAACGTTTAGCATCTCAGCTGTTTGGTAGCTTTATGTGGAGCATTAGCCAAAGGAAGAGCTTTGCAGATGATGATCTCTGAGGTATAGTAAGTCTGCTGGAAAGAGGAATTCCTCACTATTTTGAAAGCAAGCTCTGCTAAGAGCATGTGTTGGCTCAAAAAGCAGAGAGTGAAAAACTTATGGCAGGGGGAAGGGAGATCTGAATATACTATGCCAATTTTTTTAGATTTTTGTCTATTTTTGAGATGTATACAATCTCCAGAAGCACAGGAAAGAAGAACAAGAAAGAAATGAAGGACATTTGATGTGCTTGAATGCCTCACCTCTCCACCACAGCCATCCCCCTCACAGAGAGTAATTGGTCTAACATTGATTATGTGAGAGATGGATTGCCATACACATTTATATAGCAATTAGATTTTATTATTTACCATTTAACATGCATCACCAACTTTCCTCACAGTCCATTGCACAAGCAGACTGTTTTGGTTTTACATCTGTTTAATCTTTTTCAATGCCAGTGCTCACCATATAGTCTTTAGTGGGGGTAAAAACAAACAGAGAGAAATAGAGTGGCTGGGAATCTGAGGATTTTTATTGTCAGGATAATGTTAAATGGTTTTGTGTAACTGTTTCTTGTCAGGAAAAAATGTTTTTTGAGAATAGAATTGTTGGGGAAATGGTGGATTTTAACCTGAAGAAGTCTTCAGATGTGATCACTTACTTTTGGAATATCTCCTTTCGTCTGTTCAATACTTATCTCCTGAGGACGTTGTGTTGTTGCTGTTTCTCACACACCAGCACTTCCTGTGACACAGCTTTACTTGCCTGTGGAACAGAGGCACATTTGTGTAATCCTTGAGGAGCACTAAACTGAGTCAAAAATTGTAATAAGAATGAAATCTGAGCACCAAGAGGTGCATGTAGAAGTGGACAGCACATTCAGCAGAGGATGAGGAAAAGCTTCTTGGCAGAAGAATATTTGTAGGACTGTGGAAAGTTTTCAGTGTAGTTATGTCTAGTGTGAAGGAATCAGGAGATTGGAGGTGGAGCAGCACCTGTATCTCCGCTGTGGACTACCATGGAAATTGGTGGCAAGTGAAAACTGGAAGATGCTGTTCCTGATGCTCCCATCAACTGTAAATTCTTCCTGGTACCTCTTAATTCTCCTTGTCTTTTTTTTCTGTCAGTGTGGACTACAGGGTAGTGCTACAATGAAATTGTAAAAAGAGCAGTCAAGTATCACTGAAGAGAATAAATATCTTCAAAGTTCAAATCTCTTGACAAATAACTACAATATGTACTATGTGTCAATAAGGGTGCCTGAAGAAAACCCACAATGTCAGCATTTCAGTGCTGGTGATTTCTTTTTTTTTTTTTTTTCCTAATATTTTTAATGGGGTATTCAGGCAAGATACTGAAAGCAGGGTAGAATTGGGGTGAAAAGATAAGTTTCTATATTCTTTCCCAAAAAAGTGACTTGCTAACCTAGAAATTCTTCTTTATTTTTTTTCTTTTTATTTGCCTGTGAATATTTTGCCTTGCTTGGCTATCAGTATAGGGAATGTGAAAGATGAAAGCCACCACCTGTCACATCATAAAACAGCCTCTTGCCTGAAGTATTTGAAAGGACAGATAATTCAGCAGAGCCTGGACAAGTAAAGTAGCCACCCTTTCCTTCCTTAGGTGAGAGAGGGTCTAAAAGTGATAGAATTCATCACTCCAATAGGAAATATATTTGAAAAGACTATTTTTCTTTAAAAAAAAAAAATCACATCAAAACCAAAAGACATCAACCACAAATCAATACTGGAGCTACAGAATGAACTCTTTGAAGTGAGTAAGTGGACATAAAACACTAAGTTTACATTTTCATGTCTTGCCTCAAGTGCCCTTCCCTGCAAGTGGTAGACAAAACTCAGTCATGCTTTGCTCTAGCACCAAGCAGGCCTGTGAATGCACAGCAAAGTGCATATTCTCTGCTGCAAAGAGGGTTTGAAAAGCCATATGCTGGAGCGTATGTGCTGCAGAAGCTGTGTGGATGCAGCACTGAAGCCTTTGTCAAATGTTCTTCTGTTTATTAATGGGCTATGATCACAGCAGGCTTCTCGGTTTATGAAAAAAAAAAGAGCAATTATGTCTCATCAACGTTCTTTTAAGGACCAAACACTTTTTTTGATATGAAACAAAGAGCAAATGTTTACTCAGAAGTGATGAAGGTGAGGAAAGGCTCTAGAAAGACCACTCATCCACTATTCAGGCCCAGTCCCTTTTCTAAAATGTGTGCTGAAATTTGAAGGAAAAATCTCCACTGTTCTCTACCTATTTCACCAAGTAAACGTGCAAAAGGTGGGTGATTTTGTACATTGGGGAGGTGAGAAGGCCATCAAAGCCAAGTAAGCTCCCATATTTCAGTGAATGTCAGAGATATCTGAATGCCTACCTGAAATTTTTATTTGAACAACAGCCCTTGATTCGCGACCAGGATGGTGTCTGTTCTTTCTGTCGGTGCATATTCAGCTTGCGTAGAGTAATTTATTTTCACAATTCAGTTGCCTTAAAAATACCATGGGTTGGGATTGTGTGGGTTGTCTTAGGATGGGTTCTACCATGTACTTTGTAGTGCAGTTATTAAGATACTACAAAGCGATTTCTATTGATCTGGTAACAGCAGCTCATCTGTTTTAGGAGGGACTGGAATAAAGTGAACACTTTTTTCTTTTGGGATTAGACTTTCCCTATGGCATTTCTCAGGCTTTGCAGTCCTCCTTCTTCTTTGCCTGCCTGAGGGTAGAAGCTGTTTTATGCTTGATCATTTTGAAATAGCATATTTGGAGAAAAGTGTACCTGACACCTTGGCTTTGCCACAGCCAGATGTTCCTTTGTGTTTTCATGTGTCATATAAAGGAATTGTGGAGATGCCTGCTGTGTTTTCAGAATCCACCACGGTCTGCCAGGGCTATCCATCTTGCTCCTGGGGAGTAACACCACTCTAGTACATCACAGAAGCACTCTCATTCCTAGCCATGGCAGTGATTTAGTACAATGTGACGTTAGAAACATGACAAAGCAATTTCTTCCAAAATGAAAAAGAAATTAAGAGAATAGCTGAAATTACTTTTAAAACCAGCAGCACAACAAGAGACAGGGGGAGAGAATGGTCTTGGAGAGAATGATGGATTTGAAGATGCTTTTGCTCAAGCACATAAAAATATTCAAGGAATATTGTCTTTATGGATTATGAAAAAGTCAAGCTACAATTCCTTCCACTGTTGTATTTCCTCCCTATTTTTTTTTTTCAGTCATACATGAAACCATATTTGAATGCATGGTTTTCGTTTCCTGTCAGCAAAGGTGTTCAAGAAATGAACACCAGATATGTACACAAAGCATGTAGATTTAGGAGAATAAAGAAGTCTAACTCTATCCTGGCTAAACTACTCATTCCCTGACGTCACAAAATCTCCTGTACCAAACTGCTGCTGGTTTGGTTAAAGACTCCAGGTGCACCAGTCACACCTGAGCAGTATTCTTATGTTGTTATTATCATAAACACATGGAAAACAATTCCCCCTCTACTTATGTTTGGAGGCAATGATAGCTGTTAAATGAAGTTAATAGTTTTTGCCCACCAGTGCATATCATGTAAGAATTCTCAGGAATGGAGAAAAGGAGAAAAGTCTGTGAAGTGACCTGTCAGCAATGTCACTAGTACCAGATAATAACTCTTAATAACTTCTGTTGGTTAGCCAGAAAATAGAACAGCATCTTCAATCTTTGTTTTACATTTCTTTGGTTTAGCATTTGCAAAGTTCTTATTTTGAAGAAATGAAGAGGCTTGGGATAAAAAAAGATGAGCTATTACAGGAAGACTTGGCATTTGTTTTACCAACAGTTGTGTGTGACTCACTGTTGTGTGGTGTTCTGTGTGCTTTTGCATAAGTGTGATTCCAATAATGAATACATTGAGAACTTGGGTTAATTTATTAGCTAGCAATTTGTTTCTGTGTTAAATTTACTTGTTATTAAAGCACAAATCAGCTCTGAGTCAGAAAAGAAATAAATAGGTGTAAATAGGAAAGATCCTGTTGGAATAACTGAGGATCTGAAGGACCTGTAAAAGATGCAAATTAAACCCACTTAAATCTTCCCTTTGTCAGTGCTTATGGCACAGCTGAGCAGTGCCATCATTGCTATGAGGAGGTCTAGCTCTGAAAGTTCTGCCTTCCAGCTGATTCCTCTGGCCTGCTGTGAACAGTCCAGTAAGAACATGCCTGAAGCACACTTTTTTTTTTTTTTTTTTCCTCAGAAAAACAAAGAGAGGAAACAATCCTCCCACTCCAAAAACAACAACAACAAAAAAGAGGTAAATCTGTGTGCTGACTCCTAATACAAGAAAGAAAGGAGTTGTGAGATCTGCTCTGAAATAAACTGCTTTATTTGAAGCTTTTTCAGTAATCAGAAGGAAAACTTGGTTTACTCTATTACCTCACCTATTTCTTTACTACCTGCAATTTTTCCTATGACAATTGACATATATTTTATGTAAATTGGCTATTTTCCATTATAAATTAAAGAAAATCCGGATTAATATGAGCAAAATGAGACTTTTTCAGGAATATATTTAAAAATCAGACTGAACTTTAGAAGAGAATATGTACTAGGAAGGCAACAGCTGAACTTTAGTTCCAGAAACTGTGGTTACGCATTTTTAGTGGGTAGCAGTGTAACATTGGTGTTGCATTTAGGCCCAGCCAGTTTACACCGTGTCATAATCTGGTACTATTGATCTGATGAACTGTGGTACCTTATGTTATCATGAAATCACTTGCATGTAATTCAAATCTGTAGGTAGGCAGCTACACAACAAGGGATTTGCTCTGGAGTAAAATTTCCAGTAGTGAAGCTGTACTTACAGTAAGAAGTGAGAAAAAGAAAACCTGGGAATTTGTATTGCACTATGTTGATTCCCCTGATCTCTTTTAGTAGGAACATGGGCAATTCTTATCTTTTCTGAATCTCTACCATTGCATATTTGAGATAAAATTTAATTAATAATATTTTCTGCAATCCTGTCTTCTCTGAAAGTCTAGTGGATTGGGTTTTGTTGGAAACTTCTTCATTGAGATGAACATGAAAGTAGCATGCAATTAACTAAAATAAAAGTAACAATGCAAAAATTTTGCGATGGTAGATAAGAAAAATTACTAAGTGAAAAAGATTAACTAACTGTAAAGGAAAAATAAAAATCTGAGTTTTAATTCCAGAGCTTATCCCTTAGCAAAATTTTGTGTCTGAAAGTGCTTTTCATGCCAGCAGCAGCAAACTCAAAACACATATGGTATTAAACATTTGATATTAAATCTGGGAAAATTAACTCATAGTCATAAAAATACTTTTATATACTTTATAAAAGGTGAAGTCTAACAGTCAGTATGGCTGCTCAATACATAAGATATGCATTTGTGTATTGATGTGAATTACATGCACCTCTGATTTTTAAAAGCAGAACTCAAAGTTACTTTGAGCATCGCCAAAATGGAAATATTACCCAGAACATGTTTTTGTAAAAATTGTATCTTTAATAGTATGAAATGATCAGTTTAATTATCAACATTCTTAAGCTACTCTAAGTAAACTGTAGGGATACAGGTTATTTAGACTCAATATATTGTACTTCTCTGCATATGATACCAAATCGGCAATATTCCAATATGTATATTTTCAGGGGCAAATATTCTGAGTTCCAGCTTATATGTTGGCACATTGACTTGGACTTCTGCCAGCCATCCATCATAACTGGCAGCTACTGCATGACTCTATATAGCAATCTTGATAGATTTGAGAGATGGATATCAGGAATTATCAGGGGATCAATCTGAAAGCTTGTGGTTTTAAAGATGTAACTAATCACAGAATAAAAAAGGATTTCTTGGAGCAGTATATTTTTAAAAAGAGGTTACACATGTTATGTGCAATGGATCAAGTTTAACTTTTTTATCATGGAAGTGATTTTCTTAATACTATTCTCTGGAATGGTTTCCCTGTTTTAAGTCTATTGGGATCAGTTGAGATGAATTATCTCTCTATTCTGAGCTGGCAGTGACTGAAGGCACAAACGTTCAGGAAACCTGGAAAGGTTTTGCTTTCTAGATGTTCTGTCTGAGAAAAAGATGAAGAACCTTTATAATTACACAAGTGTTTTAACTTTGTTTTCAGTTCAGCAGATTGAAAAATGCAGGAATCTTTCTGTTATGAATGAATTAGATCCCATTTGTGGGAACAGATGGATCACCATATTTTAATCTGTTATGTTTAATCTCATCCTTGTGAGATTTGCATTGTACCTCAGAGCTCTAGAGGAAAGCAAGGTCTTGTTTTCCAAATTATCTACATAGAATGGATAAAGCTTGAGGTGTCTTAGTGCATGATGCTACAAAGGTTGTTAAGGCTTTTGGTTGGTTTGCTTATAAATTCTGTATGTTAATAAGCATTTTCCTAAGCTTGTTCCATTTTCTCATTATTTCACTAATTCAAATGCAGTTGAATTTTAGGGGAGATATCTAGTGACTGAAGATTTTTTCTCAGTGTTACAGTCATTTATTTGTTTCCGGCTATTTCCTTGCAGGTAAACTGCAAACCATTACAAACAGCACTAAACTGCAGTCCCTTTCAAACAAGAAATATGCCAGGAGAATCAGTAAAAGGTTTATCTGTGATTTACACTAATCAGAGGGAAATTAAAACTAG
This sequence comes from Phainopepla nitens, assembly GCA_013400175.1. Classification (NCBI taxonomy): domain Eukaryota; kingdom Metazoa; phylum Chordata; class Aves; order Passeriformes; family Bombycillidae; genus Phainopepla; species Phainopepla nitens. Next base: position 1,362,671 of record VXBQ01014007.1, read on the forward strand.
CCACACGGGGTAGTGGCAATAGTACATTCTGAGCTCTGTCACTGTAAAACCTGCCTACAAAGCTCAGCAAACACTTAGGAAATCGGCACTTTTGCATTTGAGGTGATGCAGAAACACTCTTGTGTTCTAGAGCACCTGGTCTTGTGGCCTAGGCTCCAAAATCAGCTGGGATGGGGGTTGTTCAGGAAAGCACAATGTAGATTAGAATGTATGTTCAGATAAATTGCTGAAAATTTGTGCTAGCAAAAAAATACATCATCAATGAGGATTTAATGCCTAAACAGAAACTGTGCTGGGCCTGCTTCCCTTCTCTGGCCAACCAGCAGCCAGGTTCTTTTCTGCAGCATGTCCTCAGCAGGAGGTATTTGACCAGGAAAGCACCTGGTTAAACCTTCAGCCTGATCGTTGAGGAACACTTAGGGAGTTTCTTATGATTGTGTTGGATTGAAAGGTGTCTGCCAGACACACCCAACACATGAAAGAAATGTAGAGCCTGAATTGTTTTAAAACAAAAAAGCATCCTCCCCTCGGTGCTGAAGAGGAAAGTCATAGTTATGTCATTTCAAAGTAAGTCTGTCACAGACCTCTGAGTTACTGGAATGGAGAAAAGCTTTGGTTTTCAGTCCCTAGAAAGTTGCCTGAGGTTCACCAGAGCAAGCTGTTTGTTATAGGTGTCTGTCATTAAAATCATCTTGGGCAACAAAATTCCATTTGCTCAGCGTTCATATAGTTGTTTTAAAGGCATCTAACCCCCCTTGCTCCCACGTGAAATGAGTTTCAGTGGGGATAGTTGGTCATTTTTCTGTTTAACAATGGTATCTCTAAGTTTTTCCTTTCATATGTCCCTCAATCTTTTATTTCTCGGTGTACTTCTGAATGGATGATTCTGAACACAAGGACTTCAGGTCGATCTTGGTGTTTCACTTATTGCTTTTTATCTCACTGTGCTGTGTCCATCACTGGCATGGTCTGTGGTCAGCTTCCCTGAATATTGAACAATTATATGAACAAATTGTATAACAATTATATTGAACAAAAAGATGAATAATTGCATTAGTGCTAGATGAGTTTCTAGACGGGGATTCTGTGATTTAATCCTCTTCTCTGAAATAGCGGACAGTTTTCTGAACACGTGAGCTGGTGCATGGAAAGCATGCCCAAGAACTTCTAAGTAATTATCCATACAAATCTGAAGTCTACATTTACATTTGAAAAAATACAGTCCGCAATGCCATAGTGTCATACACATTATCAGTGTTTGTTCTACATTTGTTTCAAAGAATATTCTTTGGATGCATCTATCATTCAGCACAAAAAGGCCAGAAGATCAAGTGGGTCAAAGGTTCTGCTGGTTCTTTTTTGTATCTAATTTTTATTTCTCTTCAACAGGTGATTTGTATATTGGAGGAGTGGCCAAAGAAATGTTTAAGTCCTTGCCCAAACTGGTGCACGCAAAGGAGGGATTCCAAGGCTGCCTTGCATCAGTTGACTTGAACGGACGGCTCCCTGACCTCATCTCAGATGCTCTCTTCTGCAATGGGCAAATAGAAAGAGGATGTGAAGGTATTAAATATTCTGGCTTTGTTCGTTGTTTCTTTTTTTAAAAAAAAATATATATATCATAGTGAAAGTACTGTGCCAATCCTGCAGGGTTTTTTTGATATTAACACTCCATACATCAAGAGACTATATTTTACCTGCTTCTAATTGATCTTGTTTGACCCTTTCTTACATAAAGGCTGTGGTTTTTAGTTTTATGGAGACAGGCGTGTGCCAGCCCTAAAGCACAGATACTGATCTGAGAACATGAGTTAACTTCATAATGCTAAATGAAGGTTCCTTACTTCTCCAGTGGCAAGATTTTTTTGCATATGTTTTGTTTACTTCTGATGTATTTTAATTAATGATTACAACAGTAACAATTAGCTTCAATGAAGTTCTTTATATCTTCATAACACTCAGGCATTAGTTAATGCTGAGACATTAGCTAAGTAATTACAATTTTAAAGCAGACTTTTTGAGTTGGTTAATTCAAGGCTAATTTATGAAACTTTTTAATACCAATCTTCTATCTTCTATATTTTTGCTCACCCCTTAGATTAATATTAACATGAACCTTTCTATCTGAAATCAGTAACAGACAAATATGTTTTATCGCAAAATTTTATGTCTTTATTGACTTATCTGGAATACCATGAAATTTAAGTGAGGACAGAATTAGAAGTGTATTTCTAATTCAGGGGTGTCAATTTCTAGCTATTTTTCCAGCTGTCATTTGATCCCACGTTATTTTTACCATGGTTTATGGAATAATTTGGATATATTTTTTGTCCCTGTATATCTAATTTGTTCACATAATTCTGGATTTTGTGTTTATGTTCAATTTTATGTGTTCTCCCTTCTCTCAAGTGCCATTCTTCTCTGGACAGAAAAGTGTGTAAATGACATTATAAAATCTATTTCAAGTTGGAATCTTAATGATTTTTATTTCAAGTTTATTAAGTATGTAAATTGGCAATGTGAAAATCCAAAGAGAGCTAGGGGGTTCCTCAAGTTTCACAAGATAAAGCTGCCTGGTGGATAAAGTCTGCCTCCTTTTTTGTTGTGCCTGCAGTACCTTTGGACAGGTGGAAATTTTTGTTCTTTACCTGCTACTTTTAGTTAGCAATGTAAGTTCTATTGTTAGTGCCTAGAAACAGACACTAAAGCTGGACAAAAATATAAGATGGAAATTTTGCATATTTCTCTCAGGAGTGCAAAAATATGTATTAGTTTGCTACTGAGTTTAGAAAATTAGATTCTGCTTTCTGAATGGTTTTAGCAATTCCATCCCTGCACCATCCCTTCAGAGAATCAAAGTATGCCTTAATTCCATTATGCATTTCATAGCTCCTTTTGAAATTATGTAATTTCCTAAAAGAATTTTCTGTACTTCAAAGAAATATTGCCACAAGCCTGGTGTGTGAGTTCACATTTTAAACCACTGGCTCAGCTATCAGTGGATTTAATAAAGCTACCAACAATTTAATAAAGGCCACAAAGCTACTGTCCTTTTTGGTAGAGAGTGAGGTTTTTTCAACACCAAAATCACCTGACACAACAAACTGATTAAACCAGATGTCCTGCCTGGCTCCCAGAGAACTGCCTCCTCAACAGTCTTCTGCCTGCAAATGGAAATCTCTAAAAGCACAGAACGAAAGATCCTTTTCCAACCTTTCTGCTTAACCTTGCAAATTATCTCTTCCATCTCACTTGTTTACTTCCAGTCCTCATGTCTGGCCCATCTGTCAGTCTTTTGTTTGCAGACCATTGAATCAGATGTCCACAAAAGGGTTCTGCCACCTAAAAGATGATTTAGGTCACTTGTGAATTTAGGTGCCTCCTAGAAAAGCCTTGCATGCCTCAAGCTGCTCCTACCTCTGCTTTTGTGTCCAGCCAGGACTGTCTCCATCCTTACAGAGCTGAGAGTTCTGTACCAATCTCACCCTGCAATGGGATGTATAAGCCCTGGAGGTCCCCTGAGACATCAGGTCCAAAGAGCTCAGGACACAGCAGCAGAAGTAATTTCAGAAGTGTCAGTCACCACCACTCTCAATCCCAAAGAGAGCTGGTGTATGTCTAGTGTTAAGACATCAGGTTCTGGAAAATCTGTCCTGAGAAGTGAGGCACTTGGATTTGTTGTTTTCCAGATTTATGAGATTGAATTCCTGAACTTTCAGGTACATATTGGTGGTGCGAAAAAAAAAAAAAAGCTCTTTTTCTCTCCTCTGTCAAACTCTGAAGCCATAACATGCTTCTAATTAATTTTATCTTTTAGATTTTTGTACTTAAAATACTTATATTTCTCAATAATTGGACGGTCATAAGTGCATCAAACATTTTTAGCAAGACCACCCATGGGATTGCTGTGGCAAGTTGGATGGTTTGCATTTTGGAGCTTGAACCACAGGCAGAGAGATATCTCTATCATTGAACATGAAGCATAATGTACACTTGGCTGAATCCACCTTGCTGACAAATTTTCAGTGACTAGAACAGATAGAAGCTAACAGCTAGAAAGATAAATGTACTAACTACCTCTTTGAATTCTTAATGGCAAACCCCAGAGCCAGGTTGTGCCAACACTTGTTTTATTCTAGTCAAATCAATTGTACTTCCTTTTCCCATTTAAAATAAATTATGATACAACCATATTTTTATATAGTTATAAGAAAAGTGCAGTGTGTGTACATGTGCATATAAAATTTAATTTGTGTATTATATGAACTATGTGAAAGAATCACAGTATTAACATGCATGAAAACTCTTGGTGGTAAAATAAGAAATTTGTTTTTATAATAGGTTGTAAAATACCTATATGTCAGTTTATAATGCCTATTGTGATATATATTGCATGCAAGCCCTCAGGACAAATGCAAAGGAGATCACAAATTCAGTCAATTAAAAAGTCTGTAGTGAAGACTGAATAAATTAGAATATTTTAAAAAATTGAATATGAAAAAAGAAAAAGTGCTAGAGAAGGGTGTATTACAATATTTTTACTAACTACCTTAGCTCTTCAATATATAGATATATATATAGGAAAAGATGAGCTTGTTATGGTAAATATCATAGTATTTACCTCCATTAAACAGTCATCTTCTGTTCTTTGGGGAAAAATAATCCTACTTCTCCTAAAAGAAATGCTTATATGCAAGCTAGTCTTGATGGGAATTTTAGAATAATGACTAATATAGATAAGCCAAGAGTGCCAAGAATCAACTTGATACAAAGAAAATTACCTCACTTTTTTAGCGAGACTGTATCTGTATTTTTTTCTAAGTATGTGTTTTCATATGCACTTCCTAATGTGCCTACAGGGTCCTGCAGTTTATGTACTTTCAAGTCCTTGTGACTTTTGCTCTACTTTTGCAAAGATGAGGAAATTCAACATTGCATAACTAAAGTGTAAATAAATCTATGAATATATAACATTTAAACACCTACAGATATTTTCACTTCAGCTTTGTAAAGTTTTCGAGTAGCAGAATCTGGTGAGAAAAATTGTGTCTTGTCAGCTACGGGATTCTGTCATTATAATCCTCTGCTCAAGAAAGGGTGATGTAATGCCCAAATGTTTAAACTTCTGGGCTCAGAACTCCAAAGAAAAGGAAATCACTATCTAATGTCTGCCTGCTGCAGTCAGCTATAGGTGGTGGTAGTTGTTGTTGTTATTAGTATTAGTATTAGTATTAGTATTAGTATTAGTATTAGTATTAGTATTAGTATTAGTATTAGTATTAGTATTATTGTTATCCTAACAGGAGGGAATAGAAGAAGTAATATTTTTGCCAAGACAGGGGTGCAGTGCACCCTGCCCTCCCTCTCAGTGACTTTGGTGACTGTTCAGGCCCTGCTTCAGAGATTGAGCTGCACCTCATTTAAAGGAAAAGGCCATTGAGCTGACTTAAATCATATTGATATGAATTTTTTTAAAATATCAGCAAATCAAAAGAAAATCCCACAGTGAGATATTTGATGGTCTAATGAAAAGAAGGGTTACAAGGGTTTCTCTCTGGGGCAGGATTTCTAATTTATTTATGTAATCTTTGGACCAGCTTTGCCTTGTCTTCAATGACTGGCTGTGGGAATTTCAAATGGATATTGATGTGCCTCCTCCAAAACAATTTTGGACAATTTTGTAATCCCAGATCCAAATTTTTCCTTGTAGTGTCAAGAGTTAATGTGAAATATGTGTGAGAGCTCATAGTAAACTGTGGTTCATGGTCTGCATTTCAGTCTTCATTCACCAGTCACAGAGAAAGGCCTAGAAAAAGGCAGACTACAGAGGATGATGGTGCTAATTATTCTTGAATACAGTGTATCTGAAAATGGCAAAGGGCTAGTCAGGATTCAGCCATGCATTTACTCTGTTAATGCATTCATAGCTATCCAAGGAAGAAAAAAAAAAACCCACACTTTTAATTTTCCTCCATTACATGTCATCAGCTCAATTAACCATTATATTTCTAGTAAAATACTGGCAAATTACTGCTTTCTTATTTTGGCTTGCCTGAAGATTTATGGCTATTAGCATTAATTTGTTTGCATTATATGGCATTTCTTTCTCTCTTTAACAGCAGCATGCACTTTATTCTGAATGGTTTTTTTTCTGTGTTTGCTGCCATTTCAATATTGCTTACTAACATTTACTATATTTTGCTTTTTTTTTATTTTGCTGACAAAGTTGCATTGATGAAAGCTGATTTGCAAGGTAGATAGCCCTGTGTGTATTAAACAAGACTGAAACCCCCAATGCGCAGTTGGATTTCTGCAATAGATGCTCTGTACATTTCAGAACTAAAGTGTGTTATTTTGTTACTGATTTTGCCTTTCACACCTCTAAAACAATGGGCTAAATGAACCTTCATTTTTCAGTATTGCTTGCATAAAGGCTTTCAGTCTTGAATATGTTTGTATAGTGATTGCTTTAGTGCTTTGATCATTCCTTTTTGAAATTTCCTTATATTTCAGTAGTCTAGTTATGATTCTCTAGAAATAGAGTAGCTTCATTTTTTCATGTGTATGTCACATTTTGGCATGCCAGTTCATTAGTAGTCTGATTTTCTACATTTCCCCTTTAAGAAAGAATCCGCATGAGATCCCTAAAGCATGTGAATTGGTTCTTGTCAACATTCCAGCCAAAGATTCTCAAACTGCTCTGAATTTCAGACCTAAATCATTTAAAATAATTTGTGGGATTAAAATAATTGTTTAGTGTAGCTTCATTTTATTATTTCTTAAAGCTTGTTTCATTTTTCTATTTCATCATCCAATCTTTCATATCCCAGAGTTTTGATTCCTGTGGCATCTGCCTTTGCTGTTTGAAATGGATTGACAGGAAGAAATAATGAAGTTTTTAGACAACGTTTAGCCAGTTAATGGTCTGACATGAAATTAACAAATAATTGACAACAAATTTAGCATTCCCACTGTACCTGGAATAATTCTGCTTCCGTTTTGTGCATTCTTATGTGCTTGAAATAATGATCTTACAACAAGAGCAAACCCTCCCCCCTCCCTTTTAATGTTACATGCTGCTCCAAAACCAGCGAGTTCATGTGCGTTTGACTTGGTAACTCTTTGCTCATTTGATTTGAGATGTTGGCAACTACTCAATCTGACCCACTGAGAAGTACCTTTCTTTGGAAGATGAAGTGCAAGTCCTTTTTTGTGTGTTCTCATTAGGCCCCAGCACAACGTGCCAAGAGGATTCCTGTGCAAACCAGGGCGTGTGCTTACAGCAGTGGGATGGATTCAGTTGTGACTGTAGCATGACCTCCTTTAGTGGACCATTGTGCAATGACCGTAAGTACATAAAAAAATGTCCCTCTGAACACCTGAGGCCTCCAAGGCAACATTTGAAGCAAGTGCCTAAAACCTTACTCTGTTTTAATATAAGATATTTAACTGGGCTGGTAAACTCTGTGAAAATCTGTAAGGCTTGTGGTAAGAGCAAAGGGTATGCTTTATAAATTTTGGACAATGTGCAGTATCAAACATAGGCAGAACTTGGTTTTGTTTCGCTTGATTCCAAGTCCAATATACTGATGGTTACCTGTTTGATGCAGTCCCTTTCTTGCATAAATATTTCAAATGGATTTTTTTTCCTGATTGAAAACACATTTTACATTTGGTTATCTTAATGCAGCAATATCACAAGGGCTATAATTACTGTGAAACAGTTGAGAAGGCTTATTATCTCCCTTTGTGGATTTCTTTAGGTGACACGCTAAACATGCCAATAATAAAAGCATGCTGAGTATTTTAGTTCTTTTAGATTTCATCTGAATAACACACAGCAACCATCTGGTCTTCCAGGAAAAGCTTAAATGTGTCAAAAATAAGGGTCCTGATTCACCAGCTTCATAATGTAGTTTTATTCCGATCTAACCTTATTGATCTAAATAGAATTATGCAGGAGTGAGGGTGGAATAATAATGGAAGAGCCAAAATGTTCCACGGTAAATTATAAAAGTAAGCTGCTGACTTTTGGTTTTAATTTATCACATTTGTAATATACAAATGTTGCACATTTTTATACCCATAAGAAGATGGAATTTCTTTAAGGTATTTTTATTTCTATTTGTATACACTAATCTGAAAAAATTGACTGATGATAGAAAGTGTTGTATAACTGCCTAGTCAAGTATTCTGGATTTTTCTGTCTTGTTCTGGTTCTCCACTTTACAGTGAGGTATGCCATCTTGGACAAACCCAAAACCAGCTGAATATTTATAATCTGAAAAACTTTTGGCTCAAATTGTATTTATCACAAGGCTAGGAAATTAACTGTATGCGAAAACTAATAATTTATTCCCATGGAAGTTCCATAGTTTGAAAACTAGGGAAAGGAAGAAAGGATTCATTCTGTTTCTTTGCAGTTGCTTTCATGATAGAAATGAAATGTGGTATGGAAAAATTTTCAATTATTTGAGCAAAGGTTTGGGTTTACTTCATGTATATGAGTTTGCACTTCCCAGCAATGGACATGATTAGTCATATTGCTAAAGATACATTTCTTAAGTTTCATCTCCCTACCTACTACAAGAGAAAAATGTTTCTGTTTTGCTTTTATGTTGTTATTTCTGTTTTGTGATCTTTTGCGTTGTTTCAGAAGTAACAAAATCCTATGAATAGAAAGTTGCAGATATCACATCTAACAAAGGAAAAACTCAGTTTATAACTTTTAGTAGGAATTGTTGTGTGGACACAGATTATTCTCTGAATTATTTCTTCAAGTGACAGCTAATGCATAAATTTGGCAAATTGATGAGCTTATTTAAGAAAGGTATTTATCTGTGAATACTCATATAGTAAGATTGTGGACTACATTGCACACAATTGAGATATTTCACAATATGCCATTTCTGATTATGGTAAAGGATTCCTTCTAGAAGCTGGTTCCTAAAAACACTTACTTTATTCCCAGAAAAATCTTTTTTACATTTTTCTTTGTCACAAGCACGAAATATAAATTTATCCTATATGGTTGTTTTGTTACAGAATGCAGCGTCTAGCCAATATAATACATTTGGTTTCTGCTTTATCTTGGCTCCTTAGATTAGTTCAGATACCGAAAAAATCTGCAAAGCCCATCTAAGAGAGAATTTTCATAACAGTAAATATGCCAGAAAAGAGGAAAAATGATGTTATCAATGTCATCTGCATGCTCCAAGCCTGCTCTCTGCTATGTTTGGGAAGAGCATAAAGGGGGAGAAATGAAGTGTTAATACAGCTTTTGAAAAGTGGCACAGGCTGCATGCCACAGACTAAACTTCGTGGCACTGAAATAAGACAAATTCCCTTCATTTGAGGAAACCTTCCAGCAACAGGTCTGGAATAGCACCTGCTTGTTGCTGAAAATGCATCCCCTTCAGGAAGAACGTAGGCACCTTCCTGAGCATGTTTCCATTGCAGATTGTGCGTGGAGTGACATTGGTTGACAGAAGCTCAAATTTAACCCAGTGTTGCTACTCAGGCGGGCCCTCGTCTCACTTTACATGTGAATACATTGGTTTATATCAAATTGAATACTGAAGATGCCAAAATCTCATAGACAGAGATTTTTTAGTCTCAAACCCCAGAAATTGACCACTTAAAAATAAGTGTCCGTGGCAATAAGAAAAACAGTTAGAAGCACTTAGGAACTCAGCCAAGGTGATGGTATCTCTGTGGAAACACTCTTAGAAAGTGTGCTGTTCTTGCCAAAATGGGGGACAGGTGAAGGAGGAGGGAACAACACAACAGTCAGAGAAGACAGAGTGGGTGTTCAGATGGGTGGGTGTTTCACTCTCAGCCAGGATTTAAACCATCACACCTCACATCTGTTTTGTTCCACAAGTTCTTAGGGGGCATATCTAAGCAGAAATTTCAATGATAAGGGTGCCAAGGTGACAGGAGACCTGTCCAACCCCTCTGTTCAGAGCAAGTCAGATTGCACAGGTTGTCTGGGTCATCCTCTCCAAAGATGTAAGCTCCATAACCACTCTGGGAAACCTGTCACAGTGCTCATTCACCAATATTTTCCTGAAGTTTACATGATATTTCGTATATTTGTTTGTGCCTATTGCCTCTTGTTCTGTCATTGGGCACCACTAGGCAAAATCTGTCTTCTTTACCTCACATACATCAGGTACTTCAAAACGTTGATGGATCCTCACTGAGCCTTCTCCTCTCCTGCCTGAGTAGCCCCTGCTTCTCACTCTCATAGGAGACAGTCCTTATTGGCCTTTGTGGCCCTTTGCTGGGCTTATTCCTGTGTTCTTGCACTGGGGAGCCCAGCACGTGGAAGCAGTGCTCCAGATGCATATCAGAAGTGCTGAGTAGAGTGGAAGGATCACATCTCTCAACCTTTTTGCAACATTTTACCACCAAGTGTTGGTCTTTTTTTGCCAAAAGAGCACATTACTGACCCACATACAACTTGCTGACTACCAGGATGCCCAGATCCCTCTCTGCCAAGCTGCTTTCCAGCTGGTCAGGCCCCACCTTCTCCTGATGTGAGGGTTTATTCCTCCCCAGGTGCAAGATTTGGCATTTTTTTAGGAGTGCATTTCTCCACCTTGTTAGCATCCCTCTGAATGGCAGCACACACATCTGGTTGATCAACCACTCCTCCCAGCTTCATATAATCTACAATTTGCATAAATGTGCACAATTACCTTGCTGCATTTGAGCTGATACTTTCAATGCATTTCCCATAGTTACCTCAGAGCATGAAGATCTGACATACATCGTTCCTGGGCTTTATAGTGCAAATGTAGCACCTGTATCCTTCTTGTCTTAAATTTCCAAACCAGAAATTGTGCAGGAAATAATGAAAGAAAGGATTTCTTCAAAAATGTCATAATACATTCCACTAATACGCTGTGCAAGACATTTCTTTAATTTTTGTGATAGCAGTTAATTATTATTCCTGTGCCACTCAGTGTATTATTGGAGGTGAATATGTAGAAATGAAAACGAAGATTTGGGTTTTTTTAAAGTTCTCTCATGATAAACACCATGTGAGGCAGATTGTTTTCTTTCCTAGTCCAAGAGTGTCCTCTGTGTGTTTGCTAGGGCAGAAGGAGAAGTTTAGGGAATGCACCCCTATGGAAAAAGAACTGGGTCAGCTAAGTGTAAGGCTACAGTTTTAAAAGTGTAATCAGGAACAGCAACCAAAAAAGTTGCAAATCTCAGTAGTCCAGTGAGTATGAAACACCTGCAGACCCTAAACCTTCATGGTGGCAGAGGTGAGAGCTCTCAGAGTGCTGCAGTGTCCTGTCTGCTGGAAGACAAACTTTGCAGGACTAGTTTAGACCCCAAGATGCTATCCAGTTTATAATTTTTTTTTAATTTTGATGTGATATGACACTTAGAGATTCGGGGCACCTTTACATGTAATGGACAGAAGTGTTACACTGATTAGTGTAAAGCTTGCAGCAGTGGTTTTTCCTACAAATGGTATCATAAAGAGACTGTACTAAAAGGAAGGTTAATGGCTGTTCTTACAAATGGATGCGTGTCCTCTGAGAAAATACATCATGAACATAGTAACCATATCTAACAGCAGATTATGTAGTGAAAGGTATCCTCCCAGGGAATTAATTTTTTTTTTCCTATAAGAATAGGGTTGAAAATTACTCTGGCACAGCAAAACAAATCTGTAAGAGATGATCTGCTTTCTATAAGTTTGCATCAGTTTTTACTTGGGCAGACTTTAAGTATAGCCATATTAGTGAATGTAATGGCATGTTTGTGAAAACAAATACTGCTATTATGGCACGGAAAATAGCAGACATTGTCACATTGCATTAGTATAAAAGTGTTCTGTGCCAAATTACAGGGCAGCTTCAACACTGTCTGTTACCCTAAAGGAATAATGTATTGGTGTTATACTCATGATAACTAACACTGTGCCAACACTTGCTCTAAAATCCAGTTCTGAAGGGTTAGTGCTTCACCATGCAGTCTCTCCTGGCTAGGAATTCAACATTCTCAACTACTGTGAGTATAAAACTCTTTTTAAAAAGTTTTCTTTTATTTTTACTCTTCGTCAAGAAAAAATCAAAAGTCCTAATTTAAACAGAGAAGTGTATCAGTATTATAAACATGGTTTCACATAAAATGTTTGATTGTTTTGATATTTGTTTTTATTACAGATATACCTTTCAGCTAGGACTTTACCTGTCTTTGCCAGATTAAACTCCAAGTATGTCTTGGCTTTCGTAATCCCCCTTCTGCATTGGGAGCTGAAACATGTATGTTTCCAGAAAAACAAATCCTAGTTATTTCATATTGAGCACATTGAACAGTGGATATTTCTGACTGTTGCTGAGGATATTAGAAACAAGACACTGTAAAAATAGGTTAAAGTTTATGAGAGATTTCAATATTAGAGTACTTGACATGATAAAAATTTGAGAAGGAAATGAATTCTCCCTTCACTGTAGTGTTTGGAGAATGTATTAAGTAATACTGAGGTACAATTTGAACCACAAAACTTCAAAATATTGGGTCAGCATTCAGCATTAAATGAGTGGCTTTATACCAGCCACCTTCACTGCAGAGCTCGGATCAAAACAAGCACATTCTCACACTGAATGAGATAGGAACCTTATACTTTGGGAACATGTAATTAGTGAGTATTTAATAGCCCAGATGCAAGGCAAGTAATTCATTATTGCTCACAAGCCTAGATGTGGATAACCTGAGGCTTGCACTGTTTAATGTTTTCCATGTGTGCATAGGCATTTGAAAAAAATCACACATTATATTTATAGTGTATAAAAAATGGGAGTATTTATTATTTTCTCTTGTATTTGTCAATGAATTTTTACAGTCTTCTGAACTCTTGTATGGTGTTGAGAATTTGGGAATCATTTGCCTCTCACAATGCCTTCCTTCTCCTGGATTGCAAACCAGGGTGATACTCACTTTGTATTATCAATCCACTATGACACAAAGGATGGATTTAAATTATTTGACTGCTTAGATTTCCTTCTCATTTACTAATTGATTAAACTGTTATGGATAACACATCTTTTGGACCTTTTGACACCAAGAATGTAAGATCTATCTTAACGCTACTTTTGTGAGAAAGATGTATACAAAATAAAGAAGCTTAATTAATCCAGTGGCCAAAAGCTGAAGTAACCATAATATCCACTCTCAGTAGTACTCTCCAAAATAAAATTACATGTTCCTGGCTAAGACTTTGTAGTTGCTAGCAACCAATAAAAGTGTAAACTGCTATTAAGAAAAGGGATAAGAAATTCCTCTAGTGTACTTTAAAGCACATTTGATTTTCATCTCCAGTAGCTGAGAAGGAAAAAGATTTGTCCCTGATAACACAGAAGTCTAAATACTTCATATGATTATTTTGCCACTGAGACTCACTTTACCCATGAGTAATAAAGATAGCAATGCACAAAATTATAGTACAGGGCAAGATGGTGGAATGAACTAATTGAAGAAATGTCAATTTGCTCAGCTTATCTTTTCCGATATCTCACTACAAAGAATGTCTGGAATTTCTGATGACAAATACCAGTGGCCTAATTTGTATACAATTCAGAAGAAGTAGGACTTTATATGCGTCTTGAAAACGCAGAGAAGTCGAGGTGTTTAGGAGAATTAGAAGAGCTGTAAAAAGGGCAAGGATAGCATTGCCTGTGGTTGTCAACCAAGATTAGTTTTTTTTTTTGTTGTCTTTATTAGAAACCTAATTAGGATAGATTTCACCTTGAACTGTTAGGCCCCTGTGACATTATATGGCAGCACATGGTGCTTCAGGAAGAATTATGGAGCTTGATGCATAGATGACAGCATTTTTTCAAGCCTTTATTGTCCCAGCTCTGTTAGGTTTTTTTCTCCACTCTTTTATGTGGATCCTGCAGTATGTAAATTTTGAAGTATGTAAATTTTAGCTTTTTGCTAAGACATATCAGTCTATTAATTATGTAAGTGAACAGGCATGGTTTTCTTTACAGTTTCAAAAGAAGTTTAAGAATTTTTTTCTTGTTTACATACAAGTTCTGGAGTGGTCTGTTAGATGAGCTATCCATTCCTAAAACAGTCCAGGAACTTCCATTTTCTTAAATACATTGCAAGCTGTACCTTTAAAAAGTGAAAATAATAGCAAGTCATTTGGCAGTCGCTGTAGAAGCTCTTTTATGCAAGAATATTTCTAGCAAAGAGTAGCAAGTAAAATATTAAGTGGGATACTTGATACAGAAAAAGCCAAAAAAGAACTTTTGAGGTAGCCAAAATACATTGGTATAGTTGTGCTTGTAGCTCAGGCAGAAGCAATTATGCAACATTTCTGGCCTACTCAGAAACATTTTGTTATTTCATAATATTAAAAATGGAACATAGTGTCAGAAAATTGCAAACTTCTCTTGCCTCTGGAGGAATCAAGGGAGTAATTAAATTGGATTTTGGTATGTCAATAATATCTTTCTCTTATTAATGGCATAATAATTTTGTAAATCAAATCCTAGAAGTGTTTCCAGTGTCATAAAGGTGAAAATGATTAAGGGTTAATTAAATATATTCTCATGGAACTAAAACTGTTCTGTTGGGTATCATTAGATTCCTTTCTCTAGAACTTTCAATTATTACAATTTAATGGCATATTATGTACAGTTCAGACCTGAAATTTGTGTAGCCAAAAGCTATTCACAATAATAAGCATACTGCTCAAGTGCAGTCATTATTCCTTTTCACAGATTTCTCTGAACATCCCAACAATATCATATATTAAAATCAATTTTATGTACCCGGTTGTTTTCTGAGCTAGATTAATCATTATACACGGCACAGCTGGAAGAGAAGTTTTAACTCTGTAATGATGTCAGTCGCTCATCTCCAACAAATCCCCCCAAAAAGGCAATAAGTAAGTGCTACCTTTTTCTAATAGATGACAGCTGCAAGGGTCACAGATGGTAAGAAAGAAGACGAAAACCTTTCCCAAGCAGAGTCTTCTATAATCCATAGCATGAATATAGCTCTAAGTGTGTATGGAGAGTTTGGTAATGTATGTCTATTTAATGCGTAAGGTATTTAAGCACAATGGCACAACGGTGCTTCAGAAAGATAAAATTAT
Organism: Phainopepla nitens; assembly: GCA_013400175.1. Lineage (NCBI taxonomy): Eukaryota > Metazoa > Chordata > Aves > Passeriformes > Bombycillidae > Phainopepla > Phainopepla nitens. Next base: position 1,377,801 of record VXBQ01014007.1, read on the forward strand.
TCAGTTTTTCTGAAGTGTCTACAACAGGACTGGGGTTGCTAAGGCAACCTGTTCTTCCTCAGCATGTGCTCTGGCTTGACAGCTGCATAGGTGGGTTAGATTCAAAGTAACTCCACACATATGAGGCATTCCTGCGCTCACTGCAAAATGAGACTTTGTCAGTCTCTTGACACAGTCTTCTGTGTGTTCATTTTTGCCAGATCCTGCAGAAGATTAAGGCGAAGCATTAAAAAGCAGAATAAAGCAAAATAAAGAAAACGCCCGGAATCTGATCTAGATAAATGGAGGTGTTTCAGAGTCCAAATTAAAGGAACAGGGAAGGATGCATTATAGAGACGTTTTTTGCAGCTTTCATGATTTGGGTCCCATGCTGCAGAATGGATATTGCATCGGTTTTGATCACTTTAGGCCTGCTACTCCACTTGAGATGCCCACAAACCCAATCTAAATGAAATATCCATATTTTTCTTAACATATACATCTATAAAGGTACTTGTTGTCTCAATGTCAACTGCAATGTTTAAGATCCTTCAATATTTCCTTTTTACTGAGGCCTAAGAATCTTGTGTACTGATGTTGTGTTTGGAATTCTTTGTAGCCATTTTCTGATTAAGTATTCTAGGATATTATGAAAGGAGGTAACAGAGCCAGTAATAACAGTATGAAAAAAATACTGATGGAAGCAATGCTCCTAGGACTGAAGGAATCTTGCAAGGTTTTTAGTGTCTGGCTGCTCGATGAAGGCAGCTGCAAAATGAAGTCCCAGCCTGGGGAAAAGCTCTCTGTATTAAAGCAGTCAATACCCAGGCTGGGTACTGGAAAGCTGGAACTCTAGAAAAGTGGGCGAAGAACAGCTAAAGCTTGTGAAGCTGTTTGGTGCCCACAAACCCAATTAAAAGTTTGTGTTAAGGATGCATGACAATTTTGTGGTGGTTCTTAAGGAATGATCATGCTGCTAAGCTTTACGTTACCACTCTCCTTAATGAAGCCACACTTTGAATTGAAAACAGATATATTCAGAAGCACATCATTTTGCTGTAAACATCCACACACTAAAAAGACACTTAAAATGTATGATATGCAATATTCAATGTCAAAGTGCATTAATATTTACAGATACCATTTGCAAATCATTTCAAACTCAAAGTCTGCTTTAACATATAAGGGAGTCATCACTACAGAATGTTTTGATGTTTTAAAATTCTCTCACTTTTAAATAGTGTGAATCTTGGGAAAACTTCTAATCAGGTCAGTGGTCTGATATTTAGACAGGACAGATGATTTCTAGCAGCAAACTGAAATTCAGTTACAATTTGAGTCTCAAATCACCTGCTGAATAACTTGATTCTAACATGTGGAAACCCAAACTCATATAGAGGGTCATGGCATTTTCCCTCTCCTTCAAGTATTGAACCCAGTCTTGAAACTAAACCCAGACACTTTGAAATTACTTGAAATTCTTTCTATTCTCCTTTTTTTTTTTTTTTTCCCCTCTTTATTCCATCTTCTGCTTCACCAAAACTTGTTAGCTTGGCCTTAGGTTGATTGTGGTCATGAATTTTCCTCTGATCTGGTAGTGTTAGCCAAGTTTTGCTTTAGTGTTGAGCTCCAGTCTTTCCTGTTTTATTCAGTCTTGTCTTTTTTCCCCCTGCTAAAAGATGGAGACATATTTTAATAGGTTTCATTTTGTAAACCCTGGGGAGAAGTCTTCATAGGAGGAAATATTCAAAATGATAGCATCTCTGTAATTGAAAGCAATACCAGGAATAAATGAAAAATGTTTCTGAATTTGCTGGACCAGTAGTGGCATGTCAGATAAAATTCAGATACTTTCAGAACTGAGTAGATTGAATTTCTGTACAACTGAGGCTTAAACAGTTTTTAGAATCATAATTTGGGGGACATGTTACAGAGCAAACATAATCCTATTTCCCCCTGAAATTATACCCCAAAGCTTTTCTCTTTCTTGCCTCTACTTACTACCAACCTGTAATACTAGTGATATTTAATTTGAACTACTTAAAGCAGCTTTACTGGGATGACAGGAAACTTCAAAGAAAGCTTCCGTGACTCCAACAAATGCACAGGGCCAAGAGATGATATTTTCTCTGAAGATTAACCTTTTCCTGTGTATAATACTGTATGATACTGTATGCCAGACAACAGGGAAAAGCTGATTCATAAACCTATAACAAAAATGCAGAGTATTGTAGTTTCAGATATGTAGAAAAAATATTTCCTTTGAGTGTTTCTGCGCCACGTTGGTTTTTTTTTTTTTCAGCATTTCTTTTTTGATCAGAAGATAAATAAGCTGTTTAAGGAATTGCTTCAACTTGTTTCTTAGCCCAATTTTCTAGGAAGAATGAAGTTAAGATTAAGGTTGTGTTGTAAAAATATTGTTGAATTTAAGGACTTTGGAAAATGTCAGTTTTGAAAGTCAAAACTGAAAGATCTTTACATTCAGAGCAGGAACATCCTTTTAAGAAGAATCATAATACCTAATACCCTTATAATGTTACCCTACATAGAAGCTCTATAAGAGTAGGAATTCTGGTTTTG
>VXBQ01014007.1:1389111-1434025 GCA_013400175.1 Phainopepla nitens
TTTTTTTTTTTTACTTTATTGCATAGTGCACTGTAAACAGTTAAAGTTGAATTTTTTTGGTCAAGATTCTTCTGACTGGTGAAAATTTAATTCTGAGCAGCCCAGGAGGAGTTGGACCGTCTTAGTGTGGAGAATACAAGATAGAGAGGGTCTCATTACTGCATATAAATATCTCAGAGGCAGGTGCCAGAGTCTTTTCAGTCATGGCCAATGACAGGACAAAGCCATAAACGGAGACATGAAAAATTTTTAAACCTTTAAAACCTCAGCACGGGGAAGAATTTCTTTACATTGAGGGTGGCAGAGCACTGGCACAGCTGCCCAGGGAGGTGGTGGAGTCTCCCTCCCTGGAGACTTTCAAACCTCACCTGGACGCGCTCCTGTGCCACCTGCTCCAGGTGACCCTGCCCTGGCAGAGGGGTTGGAATGGATGATTTCCAGAGATCCCTTCCAACCCTAACAATTCTGTGATCCAGTGATTTCTTGGACATACTCAAGTGCGTTTTCACTCTCCATTTCACATACTTTTAACCCAGATTCTCTCATTAGTTGTGTTGCATCAGAAAGCTTTTTTCTTTTCTGTATTTATTATCTGTTTGAACTGTGAAGGCAAAATAACAAAGGCTTGGTTAAACTCCAGCTCTGCCTTTGCAGAGATCTTTCTTATTTTGGAGGTCAGAACTTCTCAGCCTCTGTGTCTCTATAATAAGCTATGCCAAAGGAGTGTTAAGAGAATTTTAATTCTGTAACATCTGTAAAGCCCTGAATCATAAGGCACCTCAGCATATGCTTAGAACATCTGTTTAAAAATAAGAGCTTGTAAATACTACAGAAAAATTTTCTATAGGGCAGATTAGAAAACAAGCTTCTGTGGAGAAGGAAAATCAGGAATGGGCAAAGTGAAAATAAAGGGAGAAGAAAAGAACAGCAAGTATAAGAAATTAAAGAGAAAGAAGACAATAGAAGGAGAGTAACTGATAAGGAACAGGTAGCTAAAAACTCTTTTTCAGAAAATGAAAATTCTAAAACAAAACACAATCTTAAAGCAAAATAGTGTGAGCAGATTAGCCCCTTGTTATAATCAAATATTTGCTTTATGTTAGTAATGGAGATTAAAATGGTTTAAATTATATCGTTCAATAGATTATCCTTCATAGTGATTGACAATATTTGTTATGCATATACATACATTAATATTCTTTTGGAAAGATTCAGGAAACAAATGGAGCTATGGCTTTACTTGGTTGTAGGTAGGAAAAAACCTGTCTTTTTTGCTTTTCCGAATACAAACATTCCAAGCTCTTGAAGTAAATACTAAATCTAAAACCATTATCACCACTGTTTAAAACGAACAAATAAAAGAATACAGATTATGTGTGTAAAGATTGACATTATGAAGAAATATTTAATCTTTTTCAATTTATTTCCCCAGGAAAACATGCTTGAAATATTTTAATTCCCACCTCTCACCCCCTCAAACAGCATAGTAACTGTAAGGATAGAAAATGTGAAAGACCTTCTTTAAAACTCATTACAAAAGATTCAGGCTGAGTGATCTTTCTGGTTTTCATCCAGCTGTTTCCTTATGATACCTACGCCTTGCAGCATTTATTCTCTTTAAAATTAAAGCGAGGAAAAAGGAGAACTACAGTATAATTCTTTGTCAAGGCAAGACAACCTCATTATTTATTATTTTTTAATTCATTGGTTGCATTTTGAGATACAGCAGATGTAAAGCTGTATTAAATGTTCTGCACCGCTACCATTTAGCAGCAAAAAATGAAGAAAAACATCGTTTGATCTGCTCTAATAATTTGAAAATAATCTATAATAATAATAATAATTCCTTTCAATGACTAAATAAGTGAAAATGAAATGTCATAGTCATTAAATATCTGTTGGAACATCTGGCACTGTACTGTGGTAGCATGGAAAGCCTGCTGGGCATGGAATTTGTTATCCTATTGTTGTGTTTCTTGATGGCTGGGAATGTGACTTTATCCTTAGTGCAGGTCAGAAACTCATTGTCCAGGGTATAAGGAGTAATGCCAGAAGAAAAAGCTGCTCCCAGGATGATGAGAGGAGCAGTGGGGTTGTGGCACTGAATTTTGAAGATCCAGCAGGTGACACTCAACATGTAACACGTCCGTTGAGTGGGAAAGTCTGTTGGAATCCATCCAGTAGGGAAGCTCGCCTGAAGTGTTTAGTAATTATAGGGAAACAAAAACGGGGTCAAGCACAATTAGTTGACTTGTTTGCAGCTTCTGTCCTACCCCTTTCTGACCTCTTTTATATCTCTATCCCTCTATTATTCTTTGCAAACATTTTGGGTAGAAAGTACAGTAAAGTTGATAGAACAATGAGTTGTCAACAGGTACTGAGAAATCACAGCTTTCAATATACTGAGTTTTTCATGACTTTTATAGGTAGACAGAATTTAGGAGAACAAAATGGCAAGAGGTGAATCAGTGGTACTAAGTGATGCCCAGTAAATATCCATTTACTGGATATTTGTGCTATCAGAAAAGCTCCAAGTAATATTAATGATATAAGAGCTTTGTCTTTCAGAATGTAGTCTCTGGTGACAATTGCTGTTGTTTCCTTATAAATAAAAGCTGGTGATCTAATTCAGTTAAAAAAAAAAAAAGGTGGTTGTGCTTTGAGATCAGCTGACTTTAAGATGTTCAACACCTCAGTCCAGTTTTCTCCTGGTGAGCATCAACATTTGCTTGCTGTACAGATTTAACCTTTTCATCTGGGAAGATTCATGCAGCAGTTACCACGATATATATGATACTTTTTGAATTTCATATTTTATATTTTAGAATGCCAAAGAATTGCATTCCATTCTATAAATATAAATAAAAATTCCTTATCACTGCAGTGCCTAAAGTTATATGAGTACATTTCTCTTTTTGGGAATGATAAGAAGATAATCTATTTTTGTTTTTTTCTGAAAGTTTATGTTTCTAATTTGTTGGTTGAATGTTTAGGTGCTCTCACTTAGATCCACAAAAAATTGTTTAAACACTATAACGTATTTTCTGAAATTAAAAAGTGGTTTTGGAATTAATAGCACCTTTATATCCCTGTAGAGGCTTTATAAGGTATTTGGAACAGTAAAATTTATCTTTTTTACTGTTGCACAGATAAAACTGCTTGTCTTTGTTTCTTAGGACAGAATATAATTTAAACAGACCAAATCTTTTTCTGAACAACAATTTGAAGTGAACAAGCTATTAAAAACTGCTAGATCTGTGGTGACTGTATTTCTGAATCCAGGCACTGGAATGTTCAAAGGCATAGTGAGGTCCAAGAATGAGAGTTTTCATTACAGAGCAGATTTTATGAGGTGTGGCCATGAAAGCAAATGCCTGTTGCTGGTTGGCATCCCTTTGGTGAGTTACTCTGGATTACACGTGGACTACACACAGGTTTAGGAATTTACCTGTGCAATCACAGTTACTGAGTAGCCTCTGTGCAGCAAGGAAATCTTGTTTCCATGTGTGCTTTATGTTCTTGACTACAATCCCTAAGCTCTGGAATGTTAACTTGTGTAATATTATAGGGTTCATTGGTGAAGTTCCTCAGTGCACTTTGCTGCACTCTGCTCAAACTACCATTCTGCCTGAGGGCCAGGAGTCAAACAGTGGTGCACGCACACATTATGGGTTTCTCCATCAATCCAGAGTGTCAGTGGCAAATGGATTACTTATGCCATAAGTATATTTTGCTTATCAGTGTGAAAATCCCACATATGCTGTAACTATGGTGCCTAGGGATGCCCTGGAATAAGAAGCATTGTATGAATGTAGGTCATTATTGTGAAGTTACATTATCTGAATCCTTTGTCCCATGGTTGTTTGCTTTGGACTCTGTAACATGTGAGTGAGTGGAGAAGGAAAAAAGAAAATCTAAATAAAGCACAAGGACATCCAATATACCCTAACAAGAAGAAGAATTGTTAAGGAAATCATAGTGCTGAGGTCTAAATATTTCACAATTAGGCATTCATTTGGAAAGAGCAGCTGCTCTATGTCCTCCACATACTATTTTGCTTACGTTGTTTACTGATTACAAAACACAGAATATACTTCTATTGACTATGTTTTCCCCTACAGTCTTCTAAGAGAGTAATGATGAATATTCATATTAAGAAACAGCTTCAAGGTTCTAGCACCAGCAGCAGCTGTGCTTCTTACAATGTCTACAGTCACTTGGGCTGACTAGATGTAAATAATTTACATGTGCTGTATATAGCAGCCCTTTCAGATCTCAATATATTTATGCTAATACGTAACTTAGATTTTGCTGGCAAACACTGTGTTGATCAAATTGAAACAAAAAGTAGGTTGTGGCTGTTCAGGGAGTAGACTTCCAGTTGCCCTGAACAACAGCCATGTGCACCACAAAAGCCATCACAGTTAAGTGTTGAATCTCAAGATTTCAGAGGAATATTTTAAAGCTAATTATCACTATCAAGAATGTCCTTGATGTCAGAAGTCACTGACTGAGGTTCTATGCAGTGTTTGTCTAGTTACCTATGACTTCAGAATTTATTAATATCCAAACACTTCAAGGGGAAGACAGTAAGTTCTTTTAATTCACAATAGCAAGATTGTTCTCTCGCATTCTTTCATTAGTGATATAAAGCTGTAGCAAGTGTAAGAAAAATTGTTTTTTCCTTCAATATCTGCCATGAAAGTTTTGCATCCTATGATAGATGCTTAAGTTTATATTATGGTATGTGATATATGCCATATAGGCATATATTACATATATGTGTAATATATGAGTGCCATGGAGGATCAGTCTGGTTACACAAAAGCTCAAGGAGACTCACCTGTTTGAGCTGTGAGCTCACACTCCCTGCCTACAGATGCATCTCTTTTGTAGATTAAAAACAGTATGTGCAAGTTAAAAAAAACATTCCTGTCGCTATCTGTTAAGGCACACCGGTGATCTATTTGCCTATATAGGTAGAGATTGTTCTTTAGGAATGATTCCCATGCTACCTTTGAGGTTTGATCATCAGGAGTAATTGGTAGATGCATATGCCTTACCTATTCATCATTTTGCTTTCCTGCTATATTTATTTTGGTAGCTAGTTCTCTTGGATTATGCTTTCACCTGAAAACACCAAACAGGATTGAACTGAATACTGCTGTATGAAGACATATGCTACTTCCAGTGTAGAGAACTGTGTTTCAAAGTGACCTCCATTATTTATCAGTTTCAGACAGTACAGGAAAGACTGCTAGTGGGAGCTGTACTCTGCAGCTTTCAGGAAAGAAATCCTTCATGGTTTTTTTTCCTTAATTTTAGTTTTCCATTAGCCAACGAATATATGTTTCACTATTCTTTTTGATTTGTCAGTTAATTAACTTTTCTTCTGCATATATGTTTGGGTTTTTTTGTAAGGTGAAAGGAAAAACATAATTCTTGCCTCTGTTGCCCACAGTAGTGGTAGGGACATTCAGATGTCACTGCATTGTGCTATGACCTAGGCAAAGAGTAAGGAATTGCTTTTGCTGGAGGGATATCCGTGTTTGGCTAATGATTGCTCAAAAGTTAGCTGTATTCATGATGCAAATACATATGTCCACTTCATGGAAAATTAAAAATGTCATAACAGACTCTCCAGATGATGTCTTTTCCTCACATATATTTTTCTAAACCAAGCAATGCTACAGGCTCCTAGCACCCCTTAGATGCATATCAGAAACAGGTGGAGGTTCAGAAAATTGACATTTTACTTACAGAACAGAAGCTAATGGAGTAGTTAGTGGCATTTCCATAGCTTGTGGTGAATAACAGAGTGCCAGGACTTTAACAAGTGAGCTCGTGATACAGCCTGTGTCACAAGGGAGCATGTGTTCAAAAAGAGGAGTATTCAGTGACTGAAAGCACTGAGCTGTGCTTTTCCCCCTATGTTAAATAAAAGGGCTTGACTTTTATGCAAAAGAAAGAGTGTTACACCAAAAAGTGTTAAAAAAAGAGTCAACTCCCCCTCCCCGCCAACCCACACCCCCAAGAAGTAGTATTTAGCAGCATTTTAAAAATGTAAAATATAGCCCAAAGATGTACATTGAGGCCATTGATTATACAAAACAGGAGTTAAAATACTGAGCTGGGAACTTGAAACATTTGCTGGTTGGTGCATTCCAGTCTTTACAAATGAAAATCTTTGCTTTGCACGATTATTTTTACAAGCTCTTGGAACAGTCCTCTTGGGGCTTCTTAATGCTTATTAGGAAATAACAATCATTACATACAGAGGTGAATCATTCCAAGAGGGGAAACCTCTTCAGGCCTTCTATATTTTTGAATAGAGAGGAGGGAGTGAGAAAAATAAGTATACTTATGGATTTAAACATGCTTATAGATACCTAGTGAGATTTTTAAAAGAACCAGACTCCAATGGCTTTAATAGTAAATACTTAAATATTTGCAAAATCCTACTTATGTTTCTTGATTCACCTTTAAAACGTTATTTGGCTATCAAAATTGACTTGTAGAATAAATTTTTTCAAGTTTTATGTGTCTCAGGTGCCTGCATCACATTGAGTTTTGCAGTGTTTAAATCACCTGAGACTGAAGTGCTAATAAATGGATTTATGAGTCTGCATCAAAGCTGTGACTGCAATTTATACAAGTAAATCCAGCTAGCACTAAAACAAACTGATGAAGTTACTGTTAAACCCTGTAGGTGTCCAGGTTCCTTAGTCAAACCTGCATTTATGGTGGGCCCAAATAATCTGCACAGTCCAGTCTGAAGCATACTTTGCCACACATATATTGATTTCACAAAAAAGATTCACTTAAGTGTCTCTGTCTTGTTAGAATTATCATTTTAGAGGGCAGTTCATAGCTCAAGTTTCAATGCTACACAAAATCTTATGTCTTTAATTCTTAAATAAAGTAAATAATTAAGTGGTAAATCTTGGACAATTACCCTAATTATTATTAATGCAGGTCATATACATACTATCAACACATATTCCAAACAATTTTCCCAATTTAAGCTTTCCACCTGGTGAGTACTGCTGCTTTCGTCTTTCCCCTTCAATAAAGTTCTCCAATAAAAAATTGTCTCAAATCTCAATCTATCTCTGTTGATGCAATGATTTGCTTTCTCCAGTGTAGATCAACTCCTACTTTTTCATACATTTTTCTCCTTTTTTTTTTTTTTTTGTGGTTGTTGTTGTTGTTGATTGGTAGGTTGTTTTTTTTGTTTTAGTCTTGGACTTTTTTGGGGTTTTTTGTTTTGCAAACTGACATTTCAGTTTGTAAGTAGTGGTTTAAGAAATCAAAATAATAGTCTTGTAAATTTTAGAAACAGAGAAATCTACACCATAGTTGCATATTTAAATTCTTAGGTTTTCAGCTGGATTTTACTTACCCGTTTATGTTTGTAAATAATGATTTCAGCTTTCCATCTGCCATATAAAAATGTGATGTTTCTTAATATAAATGACTCGAAAACAAACATTTCTGTTGAAAAGTGTTTCTGTGGGAAAGGGGTTCATAGGTAACTTTTTGACATGTAGGGTCCAGTGGCAGGTTTGGGAATTAATGTACATGTAAATTACATTTACTTGAAATGTAACATTCTGGAGCAAGTTGGAAGATTGCTCCCTTATGCTTGAGTGTCTGTTGTGAATTAGTCTCTCGGTTCCATAAAAGATTTCCATTAGAAAATTTCCTGAGAAATGTTTAGAACAAGAGAACAGCCTAAGCTAAAGTGTCAGTAATTTCATGGTGAGTTATTTGTCTTGAATACAGGAGTTCAGCACCACTTGGTTGCCATGGTTCATTAGTTATCATCAAACCCCCAGATCATCTTTGAGTAGAAGCCCAAAAGCTCTAAATATGCGCATGCAGTGCAATTATGAGGCAATCAAAATAAAATTTAACAATTTTGAAGTTAAATTGAAAATAGATGGTGCTTTCAAAGCCTGAGATTAAAGGGAGACAACCGTATGTAAATCAGATACAGTACTGCTGAATTATCTTGTTCAGTGTCTGTGCTTCCTAAATAATAGACAAGGTAGCTGTACAGAATAATTCCTTTGAAGGATCTGACAAGCATGATTTATGGCATAGCCCAAAACACATTCTTTGCTTGAATATTCAGTCAAAAGAGCTTCATTTTCCCCAATTCTAATATTGTGGAATTATATCTAAATCGTGTCTTAACTTGGGAAGTCACAGGAGGGAGAATATAAATTACACTCTTACAAAAATATACAAGAGATTTAAATTGGAAAATTGCTATTTTGGAATGCAAGACAGCAAACTACAATTAATCACTGTTCCTCCACTCATCAGACTTCACAGTGAAGCTTCAAGAAACATAATGCAGTATTTTAAAAGGCTCATTTAAAACCCTTTCTCAAATACTACAAACATCTGGGGGGAAAAAAAAGCATATCCTTGTTTAGAATAAATCATTCAATGAGCTAATATTTGAGAACCTAAAACTAATCCAATTTGCATAAAACCTCAAAATTTTTAAAAGGCTTAACTTGGAAATTATTTTAGATTCAGCCATTTATGAAAGTTGCCTGTGGTCTCCATATGGAAGGAGAAAGCAGTAAACTGGAACCTTAACCCTAAGAAAATATATCCTTCAGATTTTCTGTAGGTTTTAAAGGATTGGTTAAATTATTCCTGAAGCACCTAATATAAAGACTGTCATCCTAATCAACGTTGCAAGTATTGGCTTTTTCAAATGCTTGACACTGCTTCACATTATTGAGGCTCCCCATGGAGACTGCGGATCCAAACTAAGCCAGACAAGTTTCTATCCAGAATCCTCACCTCCACGTGCTGCAGGCTCATGACTCAACTTTTAAACCTCATGAAACACAATTGCCAATGTTTGCATAAGCAAACGTTCTCTTTGAGCACCCTGTAACTCAGGAGCATTTTTCTACCTCTATATTCTGCAGGAAAAAAAAACCTCTTCTTAAGCTCTAAAAAATTCTTGAACTTTCTATGAGGACATGTTTTTATTGCTAACTCTCTTTCATTTACACCACAGATTTTGTTCGTCCTTTAATCTTGTCTGGCTTTCCAACAATATAAAGAAAAGACAACGCTTGACAAAGAGAGAGGCTACTTTACTTGAGGAAAATAAAACTATCCACGCAATTATATTTTCTATGCATGTGGATTTTTATTTTTTTGGTCATATTTGCTTGGTTTGATAGATTTTTTTTTTTTTAATGATTCCACTTGGAGATAGATTAAATACTGCACTTCTGAGTCTTGCACAGCTTTAGATCACAAGTACCAGAAGAACCCAGAACCTGTTCAGCGTATCCCATTGCAACTTTCTGGGTATTCATTCATTGATCAATCATTCATCATTTGAATTATTTCAATAATTTCCAAAGAATGATAGTGAAAAGGTATCAGGTCATTTGCCAGTCTTAGTAATAACGAACTCAACCTGAGGTCATTTGCAGAAGCCTTCTTTGAAAGGACTTTTTTCTAATTGCTTGAATTTTTACTCCTGTATTTAGAGAAGGGATTTTACTGCTTAATAGGTAGAACAAGTGAATCCCATCTAGGTATTTATCCTGTCTAACTACATTTTGCAGCTATACTGATCCAGAAACTCAAGAGCACATGGAGAAATGGCAAGTCACAGAGCTACTTTCACTTCTAAATCCTATAAAACTGTCTTGCATAAAGTCTAACTTTCCTGTTGCTAAAGCACATGACAGCTATTTGAGGGGGGACTGTATTTAATAGTCTCAAGTGATTTTAAACACCTGCACAACCTTTTGGCAACTCTGTCCTTCAGGCAGCTGGCATCTAGGTGTCTAAAATGCCACTACACATCCATGATTAGGTTCCTGAATTGCTTCCTTCATGTTTTAGCTGCTCAGATGTTGCAAGTTCATGAAAGGCACCAGAGGAAAGTCAGGAGCAACTTACTGCATGATTAGAGTACAGGAATATCTGCAAGAAAAGATACAACTTGCCTTGATGCATACAGTGTGTTATATAACATGTTATGAGGTTTTTCACAACAAAGACAGATTTTTGATAATTTTTTCATTTATTATTATTGTTTTTGTTTACTGTGGTGGATTGTTTTGGACAGCAGCAACAGGACACAGATGCAAAGCTTTGGAAGATTTTCCAGTAGCAGCAGCTGGCTCCTTGGCAGTCTCCTCAGGCAGTTGTGTTGATGCTTTGGAGTTGCCTCTGGGTCTGTCATGTAACGAGTCAGCTGATGAGTTGTCTTCTATGTTTGGACGCCATTTTTTTTTTTCTTTAGATAGTATTGAAACACCCTAAATATTAGGAAAAAGGTGCAATTTTTTTGTATCCTTGCAAGATATATACGTATATGTTATACATATTATACATATAGTTGTGTATGTAAAATGATGCATATGTAATATATTTATGTGTAGAACTTTAAAATTCCATCTATTCAACACATTTCTGATCTAGAAAGTGCTTTGCAGAAAGCTGCTCAATTCTCATTAAACAGCCTTGTAAAATAATCACCCAAGTAAGTGGAACTAAAGACTGGTGCATGAAGCCTGTTCTCACTGCTAGAACTCACCAAAAATACCATTTTCTTTTGTACTACCATCCTGTGAATAGTTAGCCTAGTTAACCATCTCCCTTATTCCTGTGTGGATTTAATCTACTTGTCCATTTTAACAAGTTCTTTACTAGCTGCTGTGCTTTCCATACATATAAAACTTCCCATACATTCAGAAATTACTTATGAGACTCCCAAATTAACAAAAAAAAAAAAAAAAAAAGGGAGGAGGGCAGTGAACACATGTTCATGTTATACTGTGCCATATGTTGTAGTAAACTGGGTGTATGAATTACCATATGTGGATTTTCTTATCTCTGGCCCTTACATAACTTTGACATGAATGTCCAAATTGCCAGAGGAAACGGCAGAGGGATGCATTTTTATCTCCTCTTTGACAAAGCTTTCATTGAATGGCAATTTTTTTTTCCAGTGCAACTAGGTACGAAAGGTAAGGATGGCATTAGCAGACATTTTTTGATGCATTTAAGATTGTAAGAATGTTTATGTGAATGAATCCAGGCATTTTGAGAACCATACTGAATTGACTGAGCCTGCATTTCATTGCAGGTATAAATTTTCGCCCACAGCTGTATCTCTGACTTATGTGTAGGAAATTGGAAAAAAAAAATGCTAATCTATAACATCAGAATTATTTGTCTCAAAGAGTTAGACAAAATCCCACACTTTCATAAAGCTATTTAAAACTCAATAATAAAAAAAAATACACAAGAGATTTAATCTTTTTGGTTTTGCTTAAGAAAGACCCAATATCATTTGCAACCATCTCACCTTTCTTCCATACCTCATGCATCCCTGTTGAGCAGACACACAGCTGCTTTGTTCTCCCGTCTTTGGAGAGTTATTGCTCAGGTACTGGGTCTGGTCCTAAGTGCTTCAGACCTGCATTCTGGTGCATGCTCCACCCAGCTCATGTAGTGCCTTCTGTGAGGCCTTGCAGGGCCTGAAGATTTAAAATAGGAATCCAGAATAGCAATGACATTTAGGCTGCAGGGCTTTTCATTAAATTAAAGGCACTGGGGAGACTCTAATAATAGAGATGAAGCTGAGAATGGGCAAAGTAGAATTTGATCAGATAGTGCTCTTGTAATTTGATTATGCTTATGTAAGGGAGAGCTGGAACTCAAAAGGGGACAAGAGGAGAAGAATCAATAAAGAGTAAGATGACATTAAGAAAGGTTTTTATTTCTACTGACTAGCTAGTAAGAGCTGAATAATGTAGTTTTTATTCTCATATGAACTGACCTAAACTTTGGGGGTGATCTAGACTCACTGTACTACAAGGCTGACATAGTTCAGTTCTAATCCTGTTCTCCTTTTCATGCTTATGTTTTGGTAAATCTAAAAATAAATTGACTCTAAATCCTGTTCATGCAGAAATGGATATGAAAAGTGCATCTCCTGCACATGCAGATGATCTGGTAGAACATGTTTCCTGGAAATGCTTTTTAGCTACCTTAGTGATCTGACTTGCTCAAAAGCAAAGGTGGCACTAAAGAAGGGGATGCCTGTGAAGTAAAACAAGGGCTTGGATACCTCATAGCTTCACATGCTGATATTTAGACTATATTCATGTTTCCCATTCATGAGGAAAGAAGCAACATTTAAAACATTGCAAAAAGAGTGCAGTGTTATATTATACCTACCATTTATGTATCCTTTGGATAGATGATTTGCTTTCTCTAGGGGAAGCCAAAGGCAAATGCCTGTTGAGGAAAGCTTTCTGTTTATGTTGAGCATGAATGTAAGATAGTGAAGAGTTAAAAAAAAAAATTTTCTTAATGATAGTGTTGGACTCTGAAATTAAACTCAGCAGGTGAGAAGATGCCACTTGTATTTCAAAGGATACAGCAATTCCCCTGCAATCATCTGATGGAAAGGAGGCAGGCATGGAACTGCCTGCTCCTTGGTTAGCTCCATCTGTATTGTTTTATAAAATGAAACACAGGGAAAGAAACTTGAGTTTCAAAACATGCATAGATTGCAATTCTTTTGAATAGTCACTTAACGTATATTTTTTTGTTTTGTTTTAATTGCAAGGCTCTTTACTGGGATTTATCCTATGTCCAGCAAATGCTGTCACCAAATCCAAATATTTGACTGGATACATAATGGTATCACCATTCCACCTGGGGGGGTAATTTTAGATGAGTATTTTTGTATTGCTTTCATATGGAAGAATCAACTTGAAACTCGGATATGGGATTCTACTGCACAATGCTTATATTCCCAAATTTTGCTGAAATATTTGTGGCTGGTTTTTAAATTCCATCTATTGCGGGAAATTATACCTAATTACTATGTGAAAAAATATGCAGCATGGGCCAATCAATTCATTATGCTTTTTAGTTATTCTATTCAATGAATCAGGTTGTGGGATGTATTAATATGAAAAGTTTTATCGATTTATTAATTTTTAATTTGACATGAAAAAAATCAAATAGGGAAACAGCAAAATTTTGTTGCATTGAGCCTTACTTTTCTTTTATAATACTTCTTGCTTGGTCATCTACCAGGGGAACAAATTTAATGTGAGTTGGAAAAAATAATTTCTCACCATGTTTTCCAAAGTATTTTTAGCAGCAGTTTTCAGTGCTTTGTTTGTAACCTGAGTATTGTCTTGGCTCAGCCACAAAGCCACCAGACTTGAATCACTTACATTTTTTATGATCTCCAAGAAAGAAACTCCTGTCTTCTTCATCAGTTGTGTTTGAGTGCAAAGGAATAATAAGATCCTGTATCAAGCAACCACTTCTGAAATCTTGTTGTTCTCAGCTACATTGTATTAGAAATTGATGCAAACCTTGCCTCTTTAAGTGGTGATGCTGTGGGCGTGTCTCCTCAGGACGTGGTATACCCTGTTATACCAGCAACTTAAAAATCACTCAGAAGTGCTTATCACTCAGCTGAGCAGTTCCTTAGTGAATATATTGATCTAGACAGAGTTTTATTTTTTTAGGTATTCCAGACTACTTAGATTAGTCTAGCAGTAGTCAGCATATCAGATTTGGCCTAAACTTCTGTAATAATGGTAAAGACATAAAACACAGTGCTATTGAAGAACAGATTGGGAAAAAAGACCCAAACTCTTCACTGTTAAAAGGTGGGCCAGTTCAATATGTACTGCCTTGTCAAGTTTTTCCTCCAATCAGCACTGCATAGGATCAAGGATTTAATATAGAGTATTGTATTTGAATGTCAAATGGGAATATTTTACTCCTACAACAAGGATATGCATTGAAAGGTAAAGGTTTAACATTTTCTATTACTGTCATTGCTGTATACTGAATTCAAGTAAATTAACCTAACAAAGTAGAACCAGTTTGGTACAATAATCATCCAAATTGGCTTTTTTTTATCTGATCATGTATCCTGTGGTTTATAAATAAAAACCATCCCATCATTAATAATAATTAGCAACAATTTACCATAGTATTGCACAGCTCACGGCATCACGGTGGCATTATTTCCTTGGTCTTGCAAAATTGTTGTCGGAGGAACACTGTAAAGGTTTTAGAGGATGTATTCTTGTAAAATATGCATTTAAAAACTAGCTAGTCTAGTTCATTAAAAGAGACAATTACTCCTATTTGTTATTAATTTCAACTATAAATAATATTTTAAAAATAATTTTTATTGTGTATATTCTTATAGCTGCTGTAGAAAAAACTATTACTGAGATATCTAGCAATACCTAAAAATAAATTTTTGCTGAAAGCTTTGGCAGAAACAAGAGTACACAATGGGATTAAGAGGAAAACAGACAATTATTTTTGCCAATATATTCCATTTTCAGTGATGGCTAAGTGGATAAAGAGAACAGTCATGAAGCACTCAGCCAGCTCAATTTAGGATTTATCTTCCTAATGCACATTTAAGAATTATTAAATTTTATCTTAGTATCTAGTTATCTAGATTTTAAAACTTGATTGTACCGGACTAGTCAATTTATTGGTGTTTCTTCCTAAAATGTACCTTATGCATTTGATAGACCAACACAAATGTCAATATTTTGCATTTAATCTGTTCTTAAAAACATATGCATCACTTCTTACTCAGTAGCTTAAGGCTGTTCTTGGGCTGTTATGAGCTGTAGTGTATATTGGTACATAGGGTATGTCATCTATCAAACAGATTTGCACTTGCTGTTAGTCAGAGCTCTTTATTTCAGTTAGATTTATTTTTTATATATAAAACTTTGTAGGTGAAATCTTGGTTACACGGAAGTCAATGGCAAAACTCAGCTGACTTGAATTAGTCAGGATTTCACCTATTGCTGAAGAATTTGAAAAATAAAAATAGTTACTAGAAAGTAGATTTTTTTTAGAAGTCAAATATAACAATTTCAGCCATTTCATTTTCAAAGTCTCAGGAGTATTAAAGAATTATAGAAAAAAAAAAAAGGCAAGACAGATTTATATTGTAGGGCTTCACTGTTTCATCAAAACTCTCCAGTCATCGTATTGTGCTCACTGGAATAAAGAATTTTATTTGCACTCTGTACAGAGCTATTCCTGCTCAAGAGGTCAAGAGATTTACTTAAAAAGACACCCTGGATGTGAGAAAAACGTGCATCATACAAAGTGCACTATGCAGAGCCTTCCTTGCATTACCTCAATTCTTCTTAAAGGAACAAAAAATACAGGTAACATATTCCTTGTAAAGCTGCTTTTATGCAGTAATGTGTCTTGAAATAGGAATTAAATACCATTTTCCCCGTGGTATTAAAATATGAATGCGCTGCTCTTTTTAAACTTATGCAAAAAATTACTCATTATTGAATATCAACTTTCTGTTCTGCGCCTTTTTTCACAGTTTGGAAATTTAGCATCTAAAATAGAAGTTTATAATGTGTCTGCTGATACAACATAATAGCATTGGCAGATGATGTTATGATAATCACCAAAGCTATTTGTTGAGGGCTTTTTCAGCACTGGAAATGGATGAAGCCTTTTTCGGGGAGGAAAACTATGCTGGGAAGCCTGCAAAGGGTTGCCTCAATACTTTGAATGTAACACAACTCAATGCAGACAGTGAACAGTATTTTTATGTATGTATTTCAGGCAGAAGCTTCCTCTCTCCCTGCATTTTGATAAAGGGCACTGAAAACAAAATAGGCAATAAAAATTGAATTTGATTATGATTCTTTCTTAAGGTTTGTATAGAGAAGATTGCATACTAAAGTCAAAGCTAGTATTTGGGTAAGCGTTTTATGTGAATTATCTATTTACATCTCTAATAGTAACATTTTTAATATTTAGAAGTTCTATTCTAGTTGGTCTTTCAGACATCAGTGTGCAGCCCATCATTCTCTAAATCTTTAGACCTAAAATGGAGTTCCTGTTACTTTTGATACTAAGTCTACGTGGAAATTAATATAATATGAAATTGACTTTGTCAGGAAGAGTAAGTTTGTAGAGATTGGTGATAGTGTTCCATGGGTTATAGGAGGGAAACAGCAGATTAGCTGCCCAGAAAAAACCTGGATTACCTGGAATATTTCATTTCAGGGGGACTTTTGTCTGAGTGTAAATTAATGCCCAGTTTTACTCATAATAGTGAGGGTGAGTTTAACATAGTAGGTCTTAAATATGTGCCTAATGAAAACATAAGAGAGACTGGAAACTGGGTCTAAATCTTGCTACACTGTTCCATCTTGATTAATAGAAGTATTTAATTTCAGAATCTGTAAGATTTATGAGAATGTTTTCATGAACTTTGCAATTCTGAATACCTGTCTGACTCTATTTTATTATATTTGGGATTCCAATAATATTAATTTAAATTTGCACAGAAATACAAAAATATTAAACTTATGCTCTACTGCTAGCACTTTCCTTCCTTCTGGATAACAGAGAGCACATTTTTATCATCTAATGTCCCCACCTTTCT
The DNA here is from genome assembly GCA_013400175.1 of Phainopepla nitens. Classification (NCBI taxonomy): domain Eukaryota; kingdom Metazoa; phylum Chordata; class Aves; order Passeriformes; family Bombycillidae; genus Phainopepla; species Phainopepla nitens. The sequence continues at coordinate 1,405,595 of VXBQ01014007.1, forward strand.
AGCAGTGGTATTTTGCTGACTCTGACTGTATTTAAAGTTTTAATTAATCAAAAAGGGATATTGAAGGCCACCAGATTTCCTAGCTTTTCATACTATTTTGGCTAAATACTTTGTAGAGGGATTTAATACTTCTCTACAAAGATTAAGTGTTGAGTGACGGTTTTATGTTTTTTTCTTGAGATTTGGAAAAACACTTTTCATTAAAAAAAAAGGCTTTTAGCATTTAGTTTCCACAATATAAAAGACAAAATGATAGATGTATTGACTCTTATATGTACACACTATATAAATACTTATTTATTATTTGATACCAATATAGAAATTTTATATAACGGTAATGAAAAAGCCATATTGAGAACACTACAAAGCACCAATAGTTTCTGGTCTCATGCAAGATTAATGACTTCTTTTCATCATTATTACATTAAATTATAGTAAAAGCAGGGCACAATAGATAACTAAAGCTTCCCATAACACAAGGGACTGTTCCATATGTCTGCTTTTCCCTTTGGTATTTTCTTTTTTTAAATACTGGGGGAGGAAGAAAAGGCAAACTATACAAGCTTTTTCTAAAGAGCTAAAATCTGATGCTACTTTGAGGCCTTCTGATACTCTAGTATCTAGTCTCCTGTGGAGACTGCTGGTCTCTGATATCTTCCCTGTGGCTTTAGTATCTTAGTCTTGCTGCTCTAGGTCCTCCACTGTTCAATGATGTGTTGTCCATCTCAAAAGACTTCAAGAAATTGGTTGAAAATACGGGGAAAGAAATTTGCAAAGTTCAGGACAAGGTCCAACCTTGGTTGTGAGTGTGGATTAGCATCCATAAATGCACAGGAAGTTTTGTTGTGTGCTGTATTGGGCATGATGCTGATAAGGCCAAGGTTCAGGTTTGTTCTCTTGTGGTTTTCTGCTTTACTGCTTCTCATACAAAACTTCTCCATTCAAATAAAGTGGAAACTTGTATGCATCTAACTTTTTTTTTTTTGTCATCATAGAAGTAAAACCCATAGGGTGAGAAGTTATTTTTCTTTTGAAAAAAAAAGAAAGCTCAACAGCTGGGAAATTGGAAAAGTGAGTAAGAAAAAAAAGAGTTTAGCTCAATTAACTACTGTCATTCAGTAGCTTCCTCCTGGGATAGCTTCATTTCTTTATTCTATTGTGTAGACCTAATTCCATTGTCATGAAAGAGAACAGATGAAAGGAGTTAAAGAAGTCTTAACTACAGCAAATCTAGTATATTAATTTTTCAAATTGTACCAGAAGAAAAGGATGCTCTTTCTGTCCTGTGGTTTTTGCTTAGAAAGCAGTTCCCACCTCAAACCTATGAGCATCCATCATGCTCCTCACCTTGGACAGATGTGACTTCCTCCAGACACTCTAAAGCCTCTAGATTTTGAAGGTTTCTAGGATTCCTGGATAAAATAAGGAACACTTTTGAATGTATATGCAGCAAATAAAATTTGATTGCTAGAATTTCTAGATTTCAAAAGTTTAACTAATGCTGTTGTTAACAGGGAAAATCAGTGAAGGGGTTCCTTGTGAGCCTATAGCTTAACAGTTCAAGGAGTATCTGGTCTTTAGGTTAAAGGTATTATTCCTCTGTGGAAACATAGCCATGAACCTGGATCTTGCAGAGGCATCCACAGACTCAGAACTTGAAGATTATTCTTACTTTCTGCGCTCTTAAGTTGTGTGAGCCTTCACAGGTTCAAGACAAAAGACTCTGTTTGACTCTCTTGGTTGCCTGTGTTTTGATATACTCTTCAGGTAGGATTTCCATCTGTTCCCTTAGGTTATTCTTTCCCCCAGCCATATGTGTAAAGTATCTGTTGGTTTTGGCAGTGAGCTTGTGTCTATTGAAACAGCAATTGCTTTGTAACTCTTTCTTCACTGCAGAATTTTTAAGATGTGCAGCTTATGCCTTGGCCAAATTCCCAAACTGAGTGTTCTCTGCTTCTCTCATGTGCAGGACCTGAAGAAAAGTAGCTGGGAGTTAGAATTTTGTGTGAGAAAGCAGATATACCTCATATATATCCATTAGACCCAGAATTATTTGAAGTAGGACTTAATGATGGTCCCCCATGTGCCAGAAGTGGATGGTCTTGGTAAAACTCCCTGCTGAAATCACACCACATTGTCCAAGTAATTCCATACCCACAAGGAGAACTACACGAGGAATTACTAGAGTTTGGTAAGGCATTCATTCATATAGGACATCCAAATTCAAGTACTTTGTCCCTTCTCTTATCAATATTGAATTACTGGCATGGAGTGAAACAGCTTCAGCAGTTCCGCTACAAAACACTTCATATATTGGTATACAGGATCCTCATTTGGGATGTGGAGAAATGTGGTTCAGGATCTCAGAGCAGATCAGCTGTGACGGGGATCTGAAAGAGGTCTCTCCCCTAATCACTCCACTTTCAGGTGCAGTCGAGTGAATAGACACTGGGCAACATTTCCTCTCTTATTAATAAAACCATCCTCTAAATAAAATGTTCGTGCTGACAAGATGAAAGAGTACAATAATTATTTTCTGCTCCCACTGAAAGATGGAATACCTGAGTGGCTTCATGCTAAAACCTGTGTGTAGTTAGCTGTCATTACTGGATATGCAGTCACGGTGGAAAACAGTGAGAGTGTCATGCTTGCTCAGTGCTGGGATAATAATATCCCAAGGATAATGGCCAGCGAGCTTTAGTGTAGGCAGAAATTAAAATACCTCATGCTGTATAAATAAGTGATAAAAGGAGACCCCAAACAATGTAAGATTCATGAACAGTTTTATGTAAGTTGGAGGTAATGAGGTAAACTTTAGCCAATGCTAGAGTTCCATTTAGATGCAGCAAAATAAAAACCCCTGGATCTGAAGAATATTAGAAAGACTCTGTGTACAGTAACAGTGGTTGACTGGATATTAACTGCAGCTATTCACAGAAAAATAGAAAGTATGAGAGCTGGTTGTATGCAGTCCTTTGCATACAACCAGTCCATGTGGGATGGTTGCCAATTATTGCCGTTAATTTAGACAGTTTATTTTCCTTTGTAGTCCACAGTGAAGAGATAAAATGCTGGTTATGAATAGCATACATAATGAGGAAATAGAACACTTAATCCCATACAAACATAATTGTAAATGGTGCAATTTTGGTATTACATTGCAGTCTGAAGCTTTTAAGAGTAAATGCACCTCAAACTTTTCAACTGCCTTTTTGAGGAAATTGGAAATTTCAGTTCTCTCCTGTTTTACAGTGATACAGATAATGTACATTGAATAGAAAATAGGGAAATAATAGCTATAGTTGCATCAGTTCTTGCTTTTGAGATATGTGTGTTTATAGGGCACATTTGACATTTCTTGTGTTCTTAGAGTGGGACTTTATTACTCAAAATGTTTAAATATAAAATGTCGAAAATGTTTTCCTTCTCTCAGTTTTCACAGATGTTCTTTATTTTAAAATAAATATCAAAGATACTTTGAGCCAAATTCTTGTCTCCATTTAAATCCAACCAAGTCTGCCAGTTTCAGTGCACTTGCTTAGGGATGTCTGGCCATGGTTTTCTCTCCCCTCATATTTTTCCCACCTATTCTCACTGTCATATGCTTCAGTAAAGCCTAAGTTCCATATCTGATGTTGGATACCCTTAGCTCAATCCCAAGAGGCTTAATCTACCAAGTTGCCTTTTTTTTTTTTTTTTTAGTTTTTACGGAAGCAAACTTTGATTTTTATTTACAATTTAGAAAAAAAAAGCCAACAGATTAAAGAGACAAGAATGTTAGAGTTGCTGGAAGGAGATTTTATAAAAATATCTAAGATGCAAGGGAGAAGGAGGCTTTTTTTTTTCTTTTCTACCATGGGCAGATAATGTGAGTGAAAACTGCAGCTTTCATGTACACAGTCATCCTTTACCATATGCCAGTTTGCCATATGCTACCATATGTTTTATCAAATTCAGGGTAGTTTTTCTGCAAATGCAGCCTTAGGTTGTGGCTTCATTATTAGAAATCAGCATGTCTTTAACATGGAGACTTCTGGCTGAAGACATCTTAGTGGAAAACCTTTTGTACAAGTGAAGAGACAGTTTTATCTCTTTCTCCATCAATTTTCATAAGGAAACTACAGCTCCCTGTTAGCTATTTATCTGCACATAGCATCTTTTTGTTTTGTGGCAGAGAAGATGTGTTTTTCATGTGTAATATGCTAGATTGAAATCTCTTCTCAATGCTTAAGTAAGATGTAATGATCTCAGGATTTAAAAGGTCTTAAGCTGTGGCAAATTCATGTTACGTTAAATGATTTAAGCAGCCATTACTTCCAAATGTGTTTTTGACCTTGTTCAAGATTGCCATTTACTTCAGTGGAGAAAACATTATGTTAGCCTTGAAAACACAGAATTAGCATTACCTTAAGTTTATTCATACTTTAAGCATCTTGGAAGGATTCAAAGTCCCTGGATTGAGTTTGAAAACTATAGCAGTAGCCTAAAACCTTTTGTAGATAGAAAAACATAGCAGAAGCCTGATCAAGACCAGTTTCCACAGTCAATTGACATCAGACCAAACTTACCAAAGTCAATCTTCAGTTGTTTCTCTACCAAACACTTCTACTAGACAAAATAAAAATGTATACTTCTTGCCTACTAGTAAACCTAGAGGTATTACTTCTCTGTAAGTGGTACCCAGGGTAAGCAGTACAGCCCATGTGAAAGGAGGAACAGCAGCCCTTTCCTAGGAATTGTGTGCCAGTTAAGCTCCTAATCCATGCCTGTTGGTCCCATACATCAATTGGAGAAAACACGTCCAATAGATAGAGATATATAGACTAGATATAGATATAGATATAGATATAGACAGAGATAGATATATACATATATAGGGAGAGAGAGATAGATAGATAGATAGATAGATAGATAGATAGATAGATAGATAGATAGATAGATAGATAGATAGATAGATAGATAGATAGATAGATAGATAGATAGATAGATAGATAGATAGATAGATAGATAGATAGATAGATAGATAGATAGATAGATAGATAGATAGATAGATAGATAGATAGATAGATAGATAGATAGATAGATAGATAGATAGATAGATAGATAGATAGATAGATAGATAGATAGATAGATAGATAGATAGATAGATAGATAGATAGATAGATAGATAGATAGATAGATAGATAGATAGATAGATAGATAGATAGATAGATAGATAGATAGATAGATAGATAGATAGATAGATAGATAGATAGATAGATAGATAGATAGATAGATAGATAGATAGATAGATAGATAGATAGATAGATAGATAGATAGATAGATAGATAGATAGATAGATAGATAGATAGATAGATAGATAGATAGATAGATAGATAGATAGATAGATAGATAGATAGATAGATAGATAGATAGATAGATAGATAGATAGATAGATAGATAGATAGATAGATAGATAGATAGATAGATAGATAGATAGATAGATAGATAGATAGATAGATAGATATTGCCAAGAATGCCAGTTCCAGAGCATTCTGGCCACTTTACAGTAAAAAAAACCCAAGTATCTACAACACATCTGGAAGATGACTGGTTAGATGGCTGAATGTGGAAACCACTCAGAATGGGAAAAATTGAGGCCGAAATGGGGAAATTAAACAAAGCATGAGCATCTAGGCCAGAAGGTAATGAATTTGCTGTTCTAGTCCTTAATACCATCCTTATTTGTTTAATACATGCTTTCTTTTCTCTAGCTAAATCTCTCCTGCTCTCTCCTTAAATGCTGTGATCAACTCTGCCTAAACACAGCCACTTTTCAGTGATTAGCTTTTTGTAGGAAACCCTTGCCAATAATCACAGTTAGTATTCTTTCTCCTTCATCCAGTCTTAAACTCAGGTTCTTTTTGATCCTTTTGCATAGATGGTTTTTCACCTGCGTAGAGAGAGGCCTTCTGCCAGCAGATACTACTAAGGCTGATTACAAATCTCTATTGTGCTCATTGTCCATGAAAAACTTTGGTGAGCTAATTTGCTTCGTGTTTTATTTTTACAATCTTCAGTGCTTCGGTGCCACTCTGGCTGTTCCTTTGTCCTAGAATCATAGAATGGTTTGAGTTGGAAGGGATCTTGAAGATCATCTTGTTCACCTCTGAGAACTGCCCCATGGGCAGGGGCAACTCTCACTAGACCAGATTGCTCAAAGCCCCATCCAGCCAAGCCTTGAACATTCCCAGGGGTGGGGCATCCACAGCTTCTCTGGGCAACCTGTGCCAGTGCCTCACCACCCTCACAGTAAAGAATTTTTTTCTAGCATCTAATCTAAACTTATAGAGAGGGATAATGGCTGTAAGGTGACATGTATGATTAGCATCTTTATTTTGAAATATATATACGTTTTTCCTGACCTCTAGTGATATAAAAAAAAAGTATGAATTTTTAAATTATTACCACTCGTTATCCATTTTTCATGATCATTTGCCTTCTGAAATCTGTAATTGGTTTATCAATGACATACAGATTATAGCTTGAAAGAGAAACACCTCTAAGATTATCAAAGATGACAAGTGTTTAAAAAATTGATAAGCAAGTTTAATAACCTGCTTCATTAAGTAGAAACAGAAATTAATCTGCAGAGATGTTTACATGTAAAAAGAGCAAGTCAATTGCTCAGTGATTTTTTTTTATTATTATAACAAATCTATTTCCAAATGAAGCTGTTTCTTTGGCTGTCTATCTCCCAGTTGCACAGAAGGGTAGTGATTAGTACGAGATAAATCAAACAGTAGAGAAAATGTGCCATTTTCCAAATTACTGTCAATTAGTGTTGCTTCTTTCTGAGTTCCAGGGTCTCCTGGATTCCTATAAAGATCCTTTTGGAAGCTTAATGGTCAAAATCAAGATTCAGTGACTTATAATACAGCTAACCATCAATTTCTAAGTTCCTGCTGAACGACAAACACTACAGGAAAACATTTTTCTTGTGTTTTAACTTAGATGACTTACCTTTCCCATTTTTTTAAGTTCTCATTGCCAAACTCTCAAAGTTCCTAGGGCAACCAAGGTTATTTCTTGGGAGCATTCAGATCAGAGGCAACTTAAATAAGCACTGGCAACCACACAGAAAATACGGTGTCATTAGTTGTGACAACTTAGCTCTGAAATGCATTTTTGATGCTTTTAGGAATTAGTTGTTCTGGACCTTTTAAAATATTGTGATTTCATGCAAACAAAATCATGCTTGTTAATACTCTTGAGATTATCTTCTAATCTTAATTATCCAGATCCAAATAATTTATCGTCTAATTTTTTTTTTTGTATTACTGAGAGATTCATTGAGATGTGAAGTTCCCAAAGCTCACCTTTTAGTGGCTTAGCTTTCTATATGCCATATACCTCCCAAACTTGATTTCTATTTATAAGCTTGCTAAATTTTCAACTTGTCCTTGCAGTTTTGTTGTACTTTTAGCCTTCTGCTGAGCAGACAGCTCCCTGGATCAGAGGTGTTTTACGACATGCATCAGGAAGCATTAAGACCAGACAATTAAGTGCTGCTGAGTAGAATATCTCCTTTGTAATTACACACCATCAGCTTTCTAATCCCTTCAAGCAATGAGTTTGATGGTTATTTTACATGTATACTATACCTGTAAAAATGCACTATTGTTCCTGAGCCTTGCTACATGCTTTGTTTTTTATGGCATTTTTGACTGTCACTTGCTGTGTCCTGTCAGAGAGAAAGATGTCCCCAAGACTGAGAGGACTGTGAGAGTGGCTCCCAGTTCCTCTAATAACTCTTAAAATTTATATGCCAGGTTTGAGAAATGGTTTGAATGTTACTGAGAGTTACCAGAGTAAGATTTTTTTTTTTTTTAGAGAAAACAAAGTCTTAATGTTTTTAAGTCTGAAGAGGTAGATAAGGAGAAAACACCATCAAAATAAAGAAAGAATTAAGAGAATTGTCATGGTTTGGAAATACATCTAGTCTTAAAAATTAGTAACAGGTGGATCAGAGTTCCTGAAGGAATGGGTAGTTGTTTGGAGGGGAGGTTGTGTTTTGTTTTGATTTTTTTTAACGTGAGTTTGGTTTCCAGAATAGAGTTTCATGCTGATACACTGTGATTAGTAGATACTTCTGCTCAGACCTGGAATCACTGTCATTTATAAAAAGCTCTGTGGGGAGCACTAAGCCTCTGGTCTTATGCATTTACCCAGTATCCCCAGGAAACAAAAGCTCAGGCTCCGGAACCCAGACCTTAATTACACAAGATACTTCCATGAGCAAACTGAAGATATGTCAAGGAATATTTTAGAATTAAAGAGCAGGTTAAACTATCAGAGTAGACACAGTTTTAGATCCCTTCAGTGCACTCTGCATTAATCACTTCTAATTCTCTACCTTTCCCCTGTCCTGGAGGCTCTCTGAGGTACTCTGGGATGTCCCAGGTATTGCTGTGGTCCTTTACTTGTACCTGCTGTCTTATTTGCTACTTTCATAAGCTTTTATAAGTTTCAAACTTTCTGTTATTTTCTTCTTCAAAGTTTCTACTGAAAGGTGTTTCTGATGAAAAACAGAAAAGGGACAGTACCAGGTCACATACCAGGCTATTTAAGCATTTGTTCTTTCAGTTTTGTATGTTACAATTAAGGAACACCTATTAAAAAAATCACAAACTAACAAAACCAAATAACTAGCTAATATATATAAAAATCATAGAAATAGGTCAGTGGTGACTAGCATGGATTTCTGTGTGAATGGAATCAATTCAAGTATTGTAAAGTAACATTTCATGCTAGTTTAATGTAGTTTTTAAAACTACTTTTTAGAAAAGGATTTGAAACAACTGTCTTCTCTTATCCTTCATAAATGAAAGGAAACTTCATCATGGTTAATGTGAAATGATGACATTCAATGACAAAAATACTCATGGTTTCTAAGGGGTTAGTGATATGATTCTTGGTAATTTTGCTTCCTTTAGAGTTTTAGTGCTTAATTGTGAGAAGATTTATCCGCAGTATATTTTGTCTAGTACTATTTTGCCATGCAAAAGAACAATACAATTAACTCCTTATCTTGATCTTTTCTCTCCCTTAGTAATTTTCTGAATTTACTTACAAAGTAAAATTAAAAGCAGTAAGAATGGGTTTGGGGTTTGTTTGTTTCAGAGTTTTACAACATAACCTAGTTATGCACTTCTTTATTCTGAAATTTTGGTCACCATTGTTTTGCACTGTGATTTATTCAACAACATCAGCAGGATATATCTAAACCAAAAGAGAAAAGGTCACAAAATTAGATGTGAGTGTATAAAGCAGGGGGAGAGGAGGAGAGCAATATCACATACACTGGAACATCACACATACCGTGCCACAGTCACAAAATGTGCAGCATGTTACATACAAACCACTGTCAAAATAATGGGTCTGTTTAAATGGGTAAAGTTTTGAACTAAAAAAAAAATCCTTTCCAGATATATTCTTAGTTGTTCAACTTTATCAGAGTTTAAATGTATTGTACAAGTAAAAATGTTTTTATAGACACTGCAACAGATGGCCAAACACCATGCTTACCTACAATTATATCCAAAATTAGTGTACTCGGTTATATCACCAAAGACAATACAGGCACAAAAGTTCACAAATAAATACGAACTGTCTCCAACCTACTCTGCAGAACTCCAGTTGGCCACGTGAACTCCGGAATATGCACCTAGTGCTTACAACCTCTGGAAAGCCTGTCAGGTGAAGAGAGGGGTTAGAGTTCCTCTTAGCTGAAACAATTCATTGGTTTATGTACATGTGCTTAAATCACATCAGCTAAAATAATGCAGTATTCATTTTTTAAATCACAGCTTTTAAAAAGCTTTTTTCTAAAACAGAGTTCTTTTTGAAGCCTTTAAAGTACAACAAAATCTAGAATTATAAAATACTAAGTGTTTTCATTTCACTACGAAAAAAGTTTTAGAGAAACCACAACAACTATTTCTTTTGGCTTTGGAAAAGAGCCAGCAAATCAATTATTTGTTGAGTTCTGTTTGCAGCAACAGAGAATAGGCCAAAATTCTGTAAGGCTGCAGAGGGAAATGGTGCTTCAAAGGTGGGTACTCCTGCTCAAAGATAGGTCATGATAGTCTTTCCAACAGGTAGTAAGGATACTCAAAGTTGGCGTGTTTAGGGCGAATTTACACAGTCCAACCAGGACTTAATAACACCTGTACCTGTGGAGAAAGTTAAAAGGAGGTGGCTATAGCAGCCCTCATCCTTTCCCAAGTAATTCCTGCCAAGGTTGTTACAGATTGGTTGGCTGATAAAAAGATGCCTCGCGTTTCACCTCTCTGCTGCTCCTGTTCCGGTTATCTGGCACCGTGGGCAGATAAAAGTATTCTCCTGGATACCTTCCTTTCAACACCAGTGAAAGGGCTTCTATTGTTGCTCTAAATCAAATCACACTCAGTCTTGAAACCCTAATTCACACAGGTACAGATTAGACTCGACCCATTGTTTTGGCTTTTTAAGCACTTGCCTTTGTATCCATTGTCTGTCAAGTTTTCCAGAGTTATTAAGTATCAGCTCCCTGAAGTGGCTCATTAAAATGTGTGTGTGGTTGTGTCGGTCTTGGAGGGAATGGAACCCAAGAGAAATACTTTCATATTACCTTTTTAAAAAACACAGATATAAGAAATTATTAAGTGCTTAGTCTTCCTCATTGTATACAAGTCCTTCAGCACCAAGATTTAATATTTATTGTTGGTTTGTTTGATATTTATTTTCGTAGTTGGTATTTGGTAAAATATTTTACAATGCAAACTCATTGATTCCTTAATTCAAAACTTCCTTTGAATACATAATATTTTTGACTGGTTTGCAATTATTTGAAGACTTTTAAATACCACAAAAATTAACAGGACTGCTTTGAAAAATGCCATTAGAAATAATATATGCCCTTTTATTATGCCATTGTTTATTGTTTGTGCACACTGTTTATATCTTTTTAGCCTTCGGCATCACTAATTGAATTCCAAGTGAACATCACTTTCACTTTTGCTTTTATTATATATATATATTCTGCATTTACTTACAGTAGAAAAAAAGAAAGCTAATTGAGGAGACAGGAGGGAAAGCTTTTCTCTCCTTCTTTTGGGGATGAATAACCAAGATGCTGGTACTCATTCTAGCACATTCTAGCTTAATTCTGTATGCATGTTTGCCAGTGTCATTATCATCAGCACTCGTGTCACTGTCTCTGTATGAGAATAAGAATGAGAGTGGATACAGGAAAGGCAGGAGGACTGCATGGCAAATAAGCTCATCTTACTTGGAAAATGAAAGCTCCTGATTTTTCAGAAATATCTCAAGGAAGCTTTGGTGAAAATAGCCTAATGGAATGAATCAGGAACATAATTTTTGAATACCGGTGTTCTTAATGGACAGATCGGACCCACTAGGCTTGAAATGGTGACTCTAGCCTGAATCTCCTCTGCCCAAAAGTTGTGCAAAGCACTGACAAGCATCAGATGGGAATGTCCACAATATCTCTTCCACCAAAACTCATCTGAGAAGTGCTGCAGAGCTTCCTGTTATCCCTCTTAAGTGGCTGGCGTGGCTCCATCAGGTCTCTTGCACGCACAGTCTGCTGTTCTGTGGTGGTGATGGAAAACAGAACAGGAATGTTATGTTGTTCCCTGTGTGATCCTTCAGAGCTTATTCACAATCCTTTGTGTTTCATGTGACAGCAGAGCAGAGCACTGCTTTGCTAATGGAATAACACTGATGAATTCAGTAACAGGAGCATTGCAGAACAAAAAAACAGCAGTTAGTTAATCTGTGATTGTGACCACATTTATCTTTGCAGTCCAGCTCCTTAATAGTCTACAGCCATTTATAGTCAGATTGGTAATAAAATACATTTATTAGAAGTTTCTTAGCACAATTTGTAAACCCTAGACTTCTGGAGGTGCTATATATTCAAATATAAATTTAAGGCTATAATCCCCAAATGGGTTTGCTATGATTTCTAAATTTGTGAAGCAGTTTGGGTTGGTTTTTCCTTTCCAAGTGAAAAGGAGAATGCTTTCCTGTTGTTTGAACTGAGACCAGAGGGTTCTTGTCTGTTCCAGCCGCATTTCAACCTATTGCATTTTCAGAGTTATAGATGTCATTTAGAGTGTACATGTCATTCTCCATGGAGGATTATACAATTGCATCAGTATATGTAATAATTGTGTGGCTTATACTACTTCAGGTTGCAGTAAATGAATAAGTGAGAGGTCCCTGAAATCAAAGCTTACAAAACCTTAAAAAGGAGAGGGTAGAGAGGAGAAACATATGGATGCAATTATAGGTTCTATCAAGAGTTTTAATCTGCTAGCAACATTGTTAAGTGTAAACCACTCTAAAGATTAAAAAAAAAATAAATAGTAAAAAAAAGTCATACCTACTGGATTGTTCTGAAAACATAATTTCATTGTGTTAATTATGTGATAGTGGGTCTGGATGGTTAAAATGTATTATAAATATCTCAGAAATCTTCAACAAAGCATGTGTTTAGTAAAGGGGCCCTGGCCCATCCTAAGTAGCCCATGATTGTTTAGCTAAAGTCCTTCCAAAAATGTCTGGGTTTTTTATTTAGAAAATTACTCATGAATATGAGATTACTTCAGTATTTATTGCCTTAATCAGGAAAGGATATGAGCAGAAGCTTTCTTGGGGACCGTTGCTAACCTCTGAAATGTTGCAAAGGATGCATAAACCCAAACATAGGGCTTGTTCTTTGTTCTCCCTCACACATGCAGGCAAACAAGTGTACATACACATACCCCACTTCCACTCTTTGTCCTTCTCATTTCATTTCCCCATGCTCTCTTTTATAGCTATGGTAATCTTCCCAGCAGTCAATATTCCCCATGCAGGCTGAATGAATTCTCAGAGAGGCAGAGAAGCTTGCATCCCAGCTGTACTGCTGTGGCAGTGGTTTTGTTGTCATTTTTAAAGGATTTGTTTGCTTTCAGTTTGGTTATCTTTTTTTTTTCTTTTTTTTTTTTTTTTTTTTTTTCCATGATCCACTGGAAAATGTATCTGGAGAGAAAAGCAACCCGTAATGATGTTCTGTTGAAACAAGTGATGCTTGGCTTGCTGAAAACCAGAAGGAAAATAATGACATGAAAATTGTCCTTGTTCAGGAGCAGTAAGCAAAGATTATATATAATTGGACAATTATGAATCAATGAAACTGCATAGTTTTTAATGCAACTTGGCAAAAATTCAACCTCCCTATGTATAAGAAATCATGATCAAAACACTTCTGGAAAAAAAATAATTAATTTCTTTAACTTTGTGTGTTCTGGGATGAAATGCAGTAACTTTGATCTTTCCATTTGAAATGTATTCCATTTCAGTCCTGAAGCTTTTCTGAAATATGATGGAGAAACCCTTACTTTCCTTTTTAAGAAGAGCAGCACTAAATTTGAATATCTATTTCATGAGTATATAGGGGAAGAAATAATTGTGAACCACCAGATTTTGCTGTTGTGTATTCTGCAGTTGCTTGGATCCTTAGTTAGAATCAGAGTCTGGAAAGTAAAACCTTCCTAGCTTCAATTTTCTAATATACTATGGGCTTCTGCTTCGGGGTCTTCTGCTACTTTTCTTTCTCTTGTTCTGCACATCTCTTCAATACTGCTTCCATATTCCCTGGATCTTTGGATGGCTTCCTATTGGATAGATTTTTCACATTCTTCTAGTGGTGCTGATTCTTGAACTTGATGGGTAGGACATTGCAGCTGTGAATTTGGTTAGATAATAATGAGGTTTCTTTTTATCCAACTGTTCTCATTTTTTAATCACAATTCTTGTATTATTTAGGTGCTATATATTTTCTAGATGTATTGTCCTGGTGAAGTATCTGGAATAGAAGCATCAATTAATTGTTTTAAAATCTGTATTCAGATTATTATAGAAAAGTGCTATGAAGCAGGAAGGTAATGCAAAAGGTGTGAGAAAAGACTCACATCCTTGAAAAGCCTATTCTGAGAGAATGGTCTTGAATGGAAATACAGTCATCAGCAGTGGAGGAGTGAGCTACAACAGGTTTATTTTCAAGTTGTGGAGATTCAGTTATAATATGGATCAAAGAAAACTGTTTCTTTGAAGAACAGTGGACAGGGAATTACTGACAAGAGAGTATCCTGCTGAAAAGAAATTCAATAGCCATGATGATCTCTGATGAATTTAATAAATGAGGGACAAATCTTGAGATGCTTTAAATACCAACAAAAGGCAAAGTTCTTTCTCTGAAGAGAGCTGTAAGTAAAGGAACTTGCTCTGGAGATTTCTCTCACTCTCCACATCAGTGCAAATTACCAGGGAGAAAAAGAAGAAATTACAAATACTAGGAGACTTGTCAAGGATATAACATGGAAATTTCCAGAGATGTAAGTTACGGAAGGGACAAGGAATTTCTATTCCTTCCTATCCACAGTAGCAGTAGATCATAACCCTAACCCTCTGCTGTGTTGACACTATAGTTTTCTCCTTCACAACTATTGCAAGCAAATTTTACTCAAGATTTAAATTCATATTTTGAAGTGAGTTCTTTTGATCATGTTTTAGTTCACTGTTGAAAGATTCATGCACAGTTGTCCAAATCTGGATGAGCACTGGGTGCTGCTCCATTTAGCACATGTGAATGGCTCTATGAAATCTTAAATAGGACACCACAGTATCCAACTCTCTGAACCACTCAGAGATGTAAAATCATTTACAGGATGATGTGGAGAATATTGTCCACTAAAATGTTGTAATTCAGTAAAGAATCAAAATTACTTGAAACTGCAAGTTTCAAAGCTAAACAGCATGATTGGAAGTTGAATCCCATGAGAAAAGACCATTTAATAAATACTATTGAGCCCACTGAGTCCAGGAGCAAGACCGTGTTTGAATCTCATGCACGTTATGTAATAGTTATGTATTAGTTGATAACATGGTCCAACTTTAAGAAATAAGATCTAATCATGACAATTTTTGTCAGAGTTAAAAGGTGGGAAACAGACACATGGAGATATATAGATATAGATGATACAAATAGATAGATATAGATATAGATATATAGATACAGATATCATAGGCTGTTCTTCCAAAACCCAAGTGGATGGAGTAACTTCTTTTCAACTCATCTAAAATCTTCATGCCTGATGCATTTTCCTCTTTCTTGATTTCATTTGATCTTGTTTTGCAATCTAGCAAAGGAATTTATGGTGTGGTGAGATTTGCTTTCTTATTCATTTGTTTATTATTGGCCTAGATAAGGTTGGTTATTCTCATTGTTTTCTTCTGCATCAAACAGGCAAATAGACCTGTCATGTCTAGTAAAAAAGGGGCAAAAAAAAGGGTGTGGATAAGAAATTTCCTCCGACTTATTTCTGTACCAACATGGGCGAGGGGAGGCCTAGTGGAGTTTATTTTTATTTCTGCAGTTTAACAATTTCCAGCAAAAATGATTGCATGTGGGAGTGCTATTTGTAGGAATTTAAAGATAAAAGGGAGTGCAGGATATTGTCCCAGTCCTGAAAGGGTAATATATTATATTTGAGTAGTTCCAAGAAGACTATGCTGTTCAGAAGTAATTCTGATATTGAAGGCTCCACCATATTCTAGGTGATCTTTTATAGCAACTCACTATCCTCACTGTTGAGAAGGTTTTTACAATATCTACCCTGAATCTTAATTGCTGCAATTTAGCACATTTCTTTCTGTCCTGTCCATCACTGTGATTGAGAACATGTGATTTCCTTATTCTTTAGAAACAGCCTTTCATGCATTTGAAAGCTATTATCATGTTCAATCTCAGTTGTCTCCTTCCTAGCCTAATTCTTTCAAGCTTTATTGAAGCCCCTGTTCCCTAGACTCTGGTCATGTTGCTCTCCTCACATTTTTCTCAATAGTCTCGTGTCTTCCTGGGGTGTAATGTCCAAAATTGTACCTGTACTCCTGCTGAGAGTTTATTAATGCTGAGCTGAAGGGGAGAATTGCTTCACATTTTTGCAGGCTCTGCTTGTGTTTGTGCACTCCAATATGCTGTGAGCAGATGTCGACTCATGGTGTCACCCTGAACCACATTCAAGCACCGAGGCTCACATGAAAGCCAGGCAACTAAAGGGAAAAGAAATACCAAGCATTTCACCTTGCCACATATCTATTGGACAAATATGATAAAGTTTTATTGGAGATTAATCAGCTGAAAAGATACATGGAAAAAGAAGTTCCTGTTTGCCACAAGAGATCAGTGATCAACATGAATTGATTTCAGAGTGCTTGAATCATCCCTTTCACCAGCAACTGGAAATCTGACAATCTTTTGTGTCAGGAGAGAAATATGCATTGCAGATTAATGGCCAGGTTTGTGTTAACACTCTGTTTTTTCTCACTCCTTGTCAGAAAACTTCCTAATGATGTTCATGTGTCTGTGGCTAAAGACTGATGAAATAACCTGCTGATCTCAGCACTGTGACCAAAAACCTCAGTGGTACAGTAGTTTGTCCTTTTCATTAAGACAGAAGAGATTAAATTAGAAAAATAAATTAACAAAAACTTAACTGTTGTTTACCACCTGGGTCTGTGCTGAATAATGACACAGGAATTCCCTGCTGCTAGTCACATTTACAACATTTACATTGCAAACTGTACTGGAAAGGAATAAGCAAACTTCTTCAAATGCATAATTAGAATTTTCCTTCTGGAAAACTAATCTTGTGAATCTGCGTATTTCTGAGCTTCTTTAGTAGAAGGAAGCCTTTACTGTACTGCTTGCACACTATAAATCTCCTTTGATGAAAGAAAATGAAAGAAATGCAAACTAAGAGAGATGCATTTTATAGACAAAAAAAAAATTTCTTACACTGAGTTGTATAATTGAAGCCCATCTTGACTAGAGAAGTTACTTTAGAAGTTTTTAAGGTTGTAAGCTATTTCCCCCTGTGCAATTCAATAGCTCATTACCAGTTAAATATCATTATACTATACTGTATATAGATCCAGTGTTCTGGAAGAATTCCACAAGAAGCAAATGCACTTGTGGGATATCCTCTATAGCTAATGGATATTTATTTTAATGGCACAGACCTTGCTTTAAATCTCTTTCTGCATTAATGATAAATTGATCATTAGTGCAAAGTAGGTGAGAATTAAAAATGGCTTCTAATAATTTATAGCTCATATTGATTTTGCTGGATTGTTTCAACAGTAAAGCAGAGCCCAGGCCTTTGACTTGAGTAAATTTCATTCAGGTCAGGGGGATGTTTGCTGGAACAACCTGTCCCTCAACCCTCACTCTGGGTTTTGACCACCATGTGCGTTTTGGAGCTCAAAAGTCAACACGAGCATTGCTATAGCCTGTGCTCTAATTCATAAACTTTTCTGTGACTGTAATTTTGGTGTAGATTTTCACTCTTAGCCAAAGGATTGTTAGTCATTGTCCCGTGCAATGCAAGTGCATCAGGAGTAGGAGTTTTATTGAGGGAAGTGCCTTGATTTGGAGTTATAAGAATTAACTAATCTTAAATTTAGAGGTCTCTCTGAAAAAAAAGTATTTGGAAGAAGATTTGTTCAATCACAACTGAAAAATAGCAACCAAAAAAAAGGCATTCAACATTTTTATACTAAGACCACAAAAATGATGAAAGAGAACATAGTTTGAAAAATTAAGCCATTTTTTACAACATGATTCTTTAATTTTTGTAATGTTCCCTTTATTTTTCACTGCAAATAATTTGAGAGCATTTCAAGTTACCAAATGAAAAAAAAAAAAAAAAAAAGGATTTCAAGGATTTCAAGTTTCTTCCTGGTGCTTTCGCTGCTTTATAAAGTGCTTTGATATATCTGGATGAGAAGCACTACACCAGTACTAAGCTTTTTTTAAACAAAGCAGCCACAGATCAGTAGCAAAAACTGTACCAACTCCTCTAACAAACCAGCAGTTCTGTGAGTGTCAGGGATATGGAAAAAACGTGATAATTCATATTATGTGATTGTTTTCCTCCAGTGCATGGCATAATTCTGATTGAAATTACTGGCAGTACTTTGTGTGCATCAAAGGAAAAACAGCTCCAGGAACTGACATCCTGTGAAATGTGGCAGAGCTATTATAGGCTGGTGGTTCAATACAGTGGTTTCTGAAACCTTCCTGACAAAACCCATAAGCTTTTTCTGGGCAGTAATGCTCAACTCTGTGACCAAAGATGGTCAGCAGACCACCCATCTTTTCTATTCAAATTTATGACAGCTTTAGCATGTGCAAAGATTCAAAGAGCAGGTTTCAGACCATAATCCTTTTTAGGGCCCCATTCTTCTCATTTTACTTGTTAGAAACAAAATTAGATCCAAGGGTGTTAAAAGAAAGCTGCTAGCTTTCTAAGCCCTTAAAAATATGTATGCATTGCACATTTTTTCTCTGAGTACATCTTTTATTATGCACTGAAATAAATAGGTAAAATTAGGCAAGTTTTGATAGAGCCATAAAATGGCAGCTGAGAAGTCCTGGATTTTCTTTCCTGTTGCAACCTGCTTTTAAAGATAAGCTGGTTGTGACTCTTTATTTTAATTATATAGCAGGCACTTTGTTTCAGCTAGGAATTTTTAAAATGTAATTCATTAAAACTAAAACACAGGTATTAATAAAATTATTTTCTGTTTCCAATCTCTTGATATTTGCAACTATTATTTGCATATGTGTAAGGAGAACAAGCTTGGCCAACAAAGTTTCTTTATGGTGGTAATGTTTTCCCATACAAATCGTCCCTTTACGCAAAGTTGATCAAATATTTACAGGATTCCCATCTATCTATGTATAAAAATTGAGGGAAGCCCACGCTTCCATAATTATTACAAACAGTGGCATTCATCAGGAAGCAATCTCAAAGTGCTTTAAATAGAGCATTGACTGTAAAGTTGCACTGAATATTCTTGTTAGAGCTTTATAGACAAAAAATTGTAGGTGGAGAAGACTTAATCCTGCAATGTTCTGTTTAAGAGTGCTGGAAGATTAAAGCCTTTGGAACCTTTCAGCATTGGTGTGAAGGGTGTAATACCACCAAGCCTTACTCATGCAAACACCCTTTATCTTTGGGACTGATAATATTGACCCAGATTGCCAGCTGGCCATTAAATGGCAAATGCTTTGTAGTGATTTGTCCAAGGTTGCACTTTGAAAAACTGTGGCAGAGGCAGGTGTAGAAGTTCTATATTTTCCATACTGCCAAAGAGGATTGTAGGATCATGTTTTAGAGGGGGGTGTGGTACCTCACCTGATAGTCTAGCCATCAATCATCACAACAGGTAATTCATATTGCATTGTCAATGGATGAGAGATGTGCCAGTAAAATGCAGATAGCTGTCCCTACTTGAATGCTTCCCCAAAAGGCTATTTCCTATATATGAATCCCCTATATTTGTCCTTAAGAACGGAATGTATATATCATCAGATTTTCTCTCTCCTTAAGTTAATTACCTTTGGCTTCTGTAGTAGCTTAATTTTTCTTGCCCTATCAATAGGCCTGCTGAAAGAAGCACAACACAAAGGGTTTTAACTGTGTTATTGATTGGCTAGAAAGTGATGTGTTTGCGACTACTGGAGCTTCTCCAGTGCATATTTATTTACATTGGGGGGGAAAAAAATCAGTATTACTTGGAAAAAAATAACTAAAACTTTCATTTAACATTACAAAAGAGAGTATTGCTTAATCCCTGAAGTAGGAAATTGCTTTTCTTCATGATCCATTGCTTTCATACTGTTTCTGGCTGCTGGTGCTGAAGGAAAGAAAAACCGTGTTCTCACTCTGTTTTCACCATATCTACTTTCTTATCCTCTATTAAAAAATAAAAAAAAAAAAAGAGAGAAAAAAATTGGCTGCTAATTTGTTGTTGAAGTAAATACAGGAAGGGGAGAGCCTGGGTATGAAAAGATGTTTTTGTCTCGAATGGGCATTTGCAAATATGGAAGCAGAGTAAAACTTTATTTGGAAATCTGAAAAGAGGAGATTAAGGATTTGAAGTAGTATATCAAAGCTGAAGTATATGAGCTATTGCTATTCTTTGAGATGCCATTATGGTTTATACCCAAATTCAGCAGCATGCTCCCAGAAGATGAATGTTGCTAAGGAATGTTTTTTTCTTGTGTTCTGATCTTGCGCATATACAGAGAGAAAGAAAATGGCAATTAGAAGCAAATTGCATAGCTGGCTGAAAATGATGGTATTTTGTTTCACCTTGCTTAAGACTCATTCTTTTTTGTTAAAAGTACCTATTGTTTTATTGCTTCTAATATGCACTAGAAAAATATAGCGTGTTACAGCTCGGTGCTGGAAAACACAAATGGGCTGTAACTAAGGAAAGATTATTTAGCTTTGGAAGTTACAGTACTTAATTAATGATTCCCTGACATTGTCGGGACAGGTCAGAGAATGGATTTTAGAGCAATTGTAAGTTACCAGCAGTGGTTTTAAATTTTCCCCTAGGAACAGCAGTAGAAGTTGTATTTTCTCTTTTCCTATCAGTGGTGTCTCTTGTTTCCTTTTTAAATCTGATTGCTTTCTTGTTTTTTTTTTTTAATCAATTTAGTTTTGCAAACCATAATCAGAGGTTATGCTAGTAAAATAGCAGTCTGAATGTAATTGTGATGGCAAGCTTTTGAGACTAGTATCTCACAGAAGAGGTTCACATACATACCTTTCATTTTGAGTTTTAGCTTGTGCTAGCTATATGAGGAAAGTAGCAAGACCACACCATATGCCCAATAAAAGCTTCATTAGAAAGGCATTAGTAGATTAATCCAACGTACTCTGTGGTTTATTTTATTTAGAATGTAATAAGGTAAGTTCATTAGTTTGCAGACTTAATGTTTTCTACTGTACCTCAAAGCAACCAGTAATAATTCCACAGAGATTCCCCAGATCTCACTAACACCTGTCAAGATGAACACATGGCTCTCTGGGGGAATCACCTTGGCAACATAACTGAGGGAATCTAGGAAAAAAAAGTAAGTCTTTCACACACAAAAGAGTGTTACACAGTCTAAACTTGATTAATGATTTTTCACATGCCTCCGAGGTCATATATCTCTTTAAAGTAGAAAAAAAAAGTCAAATCAATCTCTGAAGAAGAAATATTTTGGAATGTACAGTACTGCATCTGAAATGTATTTTAAAGAACTTGCAGGATGTAGAATAATTGTGCAATTTGAATTGAGCCTCAGAAAGGCTGTCTGAGACCAGCGATTCAGTCTCCATCCCCCTAGGGCTAATATATTAGATTACAAGGATTATTGTAGTGGCAGTATTTGTGCCACTACATTTAAGATTATGTCAGCGTTTTCATTTTAAACCTGTATGTTCAGAGGTTCATAACTCAGCTATAGGAAATTTGCTTGGCATTACAAATGTGTTCTGCACAACGGTGACACTTCTTCTGGTGGAAGAAAAAGAAGAAAGAAAGAAGCTTAAAGCTAAATAAGTATTTGGACATTTTCAGTTTATGACTGCCAAAAGTTAATGTCATCTTCTTGCAACTCTGCTTTTTGAATTCAGTTGCTACTACAGCTGACTTGTAACACTACTGCTGTCTGGAGTCTAAAGCAATGTATTGCACTGGACAAAGAGTAGATGGCTGCACCTTACCACTTTCTTTGCCAAGACTGAATCAGCAGTAATGTGTTCAAGGAAGACAGGATGTGGAACTTCACTGTGCATCCCCTTCTCCACCCAGGCCAAAAAAGTGAGGGGTGTTGTGGGATCTTCATGTGTCATAATGAGTGATATCTTAGAAATCCTGTCAGGAAACCCTACTTAAAAATACAGTCCTGACTTTAGGTGCTCCACAAACATCATTTAAGGCTCTCTTGGCTACCAATGGGCTTCCTACAAAAAAAAAAAAAAAGAAAAAAAAACAAACAACCAAATAAAAAACAAAACAAACAAAACAAACAACAACATCAACAAAAACAAACAAGCAATCAACTTTGCCTTACAAGGTCTTTAAACTCAATTTCCCCATTTTGTGACTGTTGCACTGAGTCTGTTGTGAGGTTTCCTTGATACAGCATTTAATATCTCAGTTATTGTGCATGGTAAACAATATCAAGGGCTGCAAACAACTCTGTAACACACACACACTTTTCCTATTTCTGGAGGTCTTTATCAACAAATAGGTTTTGCATATGCTTCGTATGCTTGTACTGGATACAGAAGAGCAGAATACTGGGTTCTGCAATTGGAATTTGTCATCAAACTTCTTGATGACTAATTTACAAACCATTTTTGTGGTGGCTTGTTTTTTGTCCCTAGCTGGAGTACTTGCTGAGGAGTTCAAATCAATAGCATTCAAGCTGTAGCAGGGATCTCTCTTTTCTGTGGCAATGCAGTGCCAATTCCTGCAGCAGGACTGGGAGAAGTCAGAGAGACTTTTGCAGCTTCTGCAGCAGCAGCCTAATTGCCCATAGAATTAACCACTCATGTGGTAGCCCAGAGAGAACATGGCTAGAGAACATTTGCTGCAGGACTACAAATCTCCTAAATGCCTCTATGCACATACAGGTGAACTTGGACTTATTTCCTGTGGCTTTAGATGGGAATCAAAGGGGTAAGCTACACAAAGTGTTAGATATATTTTTGCCAAGTTGAACTAAAGAAAAAGAAAACATGACATTAAGTGGCCTTGCAGCACTAGGAGCCAGCAAAAGCCAACCCCCAGTGGATTCTGAGCCATCCTCCTCAAGTCTGCTCAAACCAAGGCTAATTCAAGAAAGGATGGATGAACCTGGCAAACCAGGACGAACCAGGGCTATTTCAGATGAAGAGGGGCCTTCTCCTCAAAGTCAAAATTCCCCAGTGCTAAATGTTCTCCACAAGCCCCTTCCATTCTAAATTGAAAAGATCAGGCTTATGTGCATGTCTTCAGTGAATTGAAACAAAATGAATATCAGCTTGATTTTGACAGCAAGAATAGAGAGAAAGAGATTACTTTATACACGCAGAGTCAAGAAAAATTTATTATGAAGATTTAAGCCTATCTGGATGGACAGAAAGGCTTATTAACTGTACCAGGGTTTGTTCTGAACTCTGCATAGAGAGAGAGAATGGCTATACTACAGAGAAAGCAGCCTAAGTATTTCTTTTGTAAGCCCCCCTTTTTCACATGACAATCAAAATTTTGAATTTCTGTGTGTTTTATGGCTGCACAAATATTCCATTCATTCCCTTAGGATCATGTTTTTTACCTTCTAAGTCTTCAAGTAGTTCATATCATAAATTTTATTGGCATAAAGTATACAGTTTCTGCCCTAGGTAATGTAGGGTTAGGACACAAACAGGACATGAATGAGAGGCCTTGGTTCAATATCTTGCAATTAACTGGCAAAAAAATGTTACCACCTCCACTGCTACTAGACATCAGTAAAATTACTGGGAGACACAGCGTATAGGTCATTAAATCCAGCAGTGTTTACAGTGGAAAGAGGAAACATTAGCTTGACTGTTTTCTTCTCTAAGCCTCTGTCTGTGGGCTGGATAAACATAAATTCTGATCTGTTTAATTGTAATCAACAGAATGTCCACATGTTTTCAAATTACGGGAGAGTCCAAGCCTAGTAGTGGGGAAAACCTGTAACATAAAACATTGGTAGTGTGTTAAGCTCTCCATAGTTAATTACATCATATTCCTGTAATACAAATACAGATCTGAGGAGGTGTTTTGGGTTGTGTGTTTTTTGGGGGGTTTTTGTTAGGTATTTTTTCTTGTTTGTTGTTATTTTGCTGAAAAGCAGTTGAGCTTCAGGAGTTTAAGAGTGGATGTTAAAACACCAAGTGCAGGATTAACTAGAGGAGGCCAGAGGAGCCTGGTTGCATGAGGTGGCACTTAACCAAAAGGAGCCCTGAATGTAACTGACAACTTCTGCTGGCCTAAGGCATGGTCTGCACTTCAGTTTTGCTGGTGTTGCTGAAGTTGTCCATCTTAGCTGATCTATCTGTACTCTTGCAGAGACATATGGTCAAACCAGCAAGAAGTATCTGATTTTATTTGAGCAAGTAATGTAAACTATACTGGGAGTATTTTTTTTTTTTTTGATTGTATAAATTTTCTTTAAGAGCATTTGGTGTTTACAGCATAATGTCACTAGAACAAATCAGGGAAAGATGTGTTCTTATAATAAGGATATTCTTGCCCAAAAAATTTAGGAGCCTACTCGTATTAACAGAGTTCATTTGATGGAAATACCTTGCTTAAAAGTCACATTTACTACCAATGTGACCTTCACAGAGTAAGTGTTAAATGGTACTAACTTCACTGAGCTAAGTTCTTGAGATACTAAAAACTACCTTGTGAACACTAGAGTTCATTTTCACATTTTATTTACTATGCCTGCAGTGAAACATTTATTTGTTTACACAAAGTCTTGTTTATTGCTTTCTTTTGTACTTCTTCATTCTTTGAGTGAACCTTCACAGACTGATACAGGCATGTTGATTGTGTTGGAAGTACAATTCTATGTCCTTGGGGATTAAAACCATGTTATTTCAGCTTTAGTCCTCAGCTAACAAAAATTCATACTCTTATGTCAGCAGGGGGTAAAAAAGGCAAGCATTTTAAATAAGAAATGTTGCTTACCTTCAGTTTTCATAGTGTTTACTTGCAGAAGCTTTTAACTTACTTATCATTAAAAAGCCTAACTCCAACTGTCAAAACACCCCATTAAACTTCTTAAGTAGAATCACAGAATCATGGAACCATTTAGGTTGGAAGAGACTTCTAACCTAGCACTGCCAAGGCCACTGAATCATGACCTGGAATGGTTTGGGTTGAAAAGGACCTTAAATATGATCTTGTTCCAACCCCCCCTGCCATGGACAGGGGTAGCTTTCACTAGACCAGGTTTCTCAGAGCTCCATCCAGCCTGGCCTTGAACACTTTCAGGGATGGGGCATCCACAGCTTCTCTGGGTAACCTGTTCCAGTGCCTCAACACCCTCACAGTAAAGAATTTCTTCCCAATATCTAATCTCAATCTCTACAGGTCTTATAAATACTTCCAGAAATTATTAATTCACCACTTCCCTGGGCAGCCTGTTCCTCCTGGGCAGCCCATTCCAGTGCTTGACAACAACTGTGGAAATTTTTCCAAATATCCATCTGAACTTTCCCTGTCATGACTTGAGGCCTTTTCTTCTTGTTCTATCACTCGTTACTCAAGGAAAGAGACCAACACTCACCTACAACTTTCTTTAAATCAAAACATGCAAAAAGTATAAGTGTCTGACTACCAGGATTTGCTTCAAATCAGAAAGAATTTTTATTAACTTGCTGAAAACACAAAAAAAATTGAGCAAGAGAGGATTTTACTGGAATGTCCCTCTTCTGCCTTCCTGTCTCCATCCTGCTTTTATTACACACTTCCTTCTTCACCTTCCTGGTATTCTTCTAATTTTCAATCTTTTAATATTTTCTGCAAATTAATTCTCTTCCATTTCTCACCCTTCTGCTGCATTAGATCACCTTTCTCCCCCATGAAACTTGGGTATTCCTCTCTTGTTTGTGGTGCAGAGTGCAGAGCCAGAAAAATGTCAAATGTTGTTAAAACTGGAGTTGCTACACCCGAGGTGCCGATCACATTACCAGATCCAGAAAGAGATGCCTACTTAGAGGGCAGTGACCTCATTCAGACTTTAATGGGGCGCTTAAGTGAGAGTTAGATGCCTAAACGATTTTGTGAAGATTTGGCCTCTGTGTACTCAACTCTTGGTTAGGATGCACAGCAGCAAAACAATCCATTAATTTAACTGTCCCTAAGTAGTGTTTAATATCATAATGTAGCACCTAAAAATGACCCATTATAATCTATCTGATGAAAAAAAAAACTTCACTAAGTTGTCTCCAGGCACAGATTGAAACTAGAAACTTTACTGGCAGTTGTGTATGTGCGCTGCATAAATAGTACATATTAATAAAGTAGAGCACTTAAAAACCCCTTTTATCTTCAGTAAAATATTAAATGAAGTACCTTGGAAGTACCTAAACATTTTATTCATTTGTCCTTGTTTTTTAAGCACTTTAGGCCTCCCTGGCACAGTAGATGGCAAATGGAGCAAGAATTTAGATTAAGGTACTCAAACTGCGAAGATATCCAACAACACAGAGTGCTTCCACAAAGTCCTTCTGAATCCACACCAAAGTGGATCTTCAAACAAGGTGGAACAAACTGTGCTCAGGCTGGGAGGGATCTGCAGAAAGTCTCTCTGGGCAAGGTTATACCTAATGGGGAATCTCCCAGTGGGGATGGAGCCATGCTTTCCTGGGAGCCAGCAGGGAAACTCCCCACTGCAAGGTGGCACAGCACAGCTCCCAGTGGCCGCCTTGAAACAGCACAGCCAAGCAAAGTTAGTCTAGACAGGACTTGCCAACTGAAATTTTATCTGCACAACTGCGTTGCCAAATGTATCGTTACATGGTTGGCAATACCGGCTTCCTATTTCAGAGGAGTGATAACAATTTTAAGTTCCTCGTCTGTAGGATGTCTAGAATCATTAAGAACAGTCGAGTTAACTACTGCCTGTCTCTAAAACGGCAGTAATATGCGAACAGTTTAATGAAAAACTGGTTTCAGTGACTGAAATAGTTTGTTTCCCGAGTCAGATTGATAGAAAACCTAGTGATATTTATGGATGAAATTTCTAACACACACATTACTTGCATGAACAGGAAACATATATCAGGAGGTTTAATTTTATGAGAGCTGTCAAATCCAGGCTGATGTTTCTTTAAGGTTTCATACCTTTTTTTTCATTCTTTCCCTAACTCCGAAACTTAGAGAATTTATTGTCTTTTATTTTTTTTTTTTTTTAGGAGGTGACAGTGCATGACAGTTGAAAGCTGATAGTTTGGAAAATTGGTGTTTCTTCTTTCACACGGAAGCTTTAGGAGACAGGTTGGAGAAGTCACTGACTTGCTCCCAAGCTGCCTTTCCCTCCGGCGAGCCGAGAGTGTCACAGGGTGGCCCCTGCCTCGCAGGGCCGCTCCCCTGGGCCAGGGCGGCTGCGGGCTTCCTTCAGGGTGCGTGTCTGCCCTTCCACGGAGCGCAGAAAGGGCTCGGGCGGTGCTGCTTTCCTCACTGCGTTAAGGCTTTGTTATCATTTACCTCGGCGTCCTGGCAAAACTTTGGGTGCGTGGCGAGGCCGCGATGCGATGCGTCCAGGTGGGCAGGGGTGTGACCAGCACCGCCCAGGGGCAGGGCAGGAGTTGCCGCTTGCTCGCCGCCGCTCCGGGGCTCTGGAGCCCTTTCGTGGCTGTGTGCGGCCCCGGCACGACCCCGCGGCCAAGGGCGTTTCTCTTGCCGGGAGGAGCGATCCACCCTGGGCTCAGCGGAGCCGGGGCCAAACGCCTTTCTCCTTCCTCAGCCTACGCAGCTGAGCAAAGGTTGTGACTTCCCTTCGCACCCGCGGGAATTAGCTAGCGCCTCGGCGAATTGCAGCGGTTTTCGTTTAAATTAACGCGAAATGTATAAAAAACCCACCCCATTCTCACGCCCACCGCTCGCCCTCTCGCTTTCACGCATCCGCACCCCGCACCCATGATCTCATGCTGCTGAAGGCATGGCACAAGATCTACGGCAGGCTGGGAGCGGGGGAGGGAGGAGAGAGGAGAGGAGAGGAGGGCCGGGAGTGTGCGGCTCGCACACCCTGCTGTGCCCAGGTGCGGTACTGCAGGGGCTGCGCCTCCGCGCCCGGCTCCGGGGGGCGCAGGACCCGCCGCGGGGTGATACGTTGGCCCTTAGAATACCGACCCTTGGTTTTTAAACGTGACATCGGCTGCCATGGCACCCTCGGCTCAGTGTGTGTGTCTGTGAGGGGGTGGTGGCGGTGTAGGGTAGCCCTCCGCTCTGCTCCGGGGGTAGGCGTGGGGCGAGCGCCGCGGCGGGGCCCCGCACCCGGGTGGCGATGCAGGAACTGCCGGCGCCGCCCTGCAGCTGCAGGGGAGCGGGGGGGCTCAGCCCAGAAAGAATTTTTTTCAGCCCAGTTTGCGGCCGCGGTTGCGGTGGGCGGCCGAGGCGCGGTAGTTGAGTAGTGCCGGAGAAAATCCCGGTAACTCTTTGTTCGGCGCCGTGTGTGTAATTACCGGATAATCGCAGCTGGTGCCCGAATAGACGGAGGGAAACATCTGATGGGCGAAGTTTAGGCCAATTAAAAGACCCCGAAATCGTTCTTTTTAAGATGAAAGTGGGTTTTCAAGACACTGGTACCTCTGAACTATCGGAGGAGGGGAAGTGCTCCTGCCGTGCTGCTGACTCCACGGCGCGGATGGGGAGGAGAGGCGTGTGAGTGTGTGTGTATGTGTGTGTGTGTGTGTGTGTGTGTGTTCCCTCCACACCGCCCGAGCCGCGGTCTGGGAGTGCGCGGCTCCC